>CAXDID010000391.1:0-124163 GCA_963988835.1 Hexamita inflata | reverse complement strand
TTAATCTTTGTTTATCAGCAGCTCTGCTTTAGTTTATCACCATTTCATCCTCAGATCTGTGTACCGCAGATGTATTAATGTGGTATCTAAAGCAATAATTGAACATTATGATCAGACTTGAAACAAAGGTTGGATGTGTAGATTCCTTAAACGGTTACTTGTGTAATTTCGATCAAGTTACTTAAAGGGATTACGACAAATTCAGTCTGGCCCGTTCTCAATATGATAGCGTTGAACATTCTGTTATACAAGATATATTCTGAGCTGTTCTCAAGATTTGCACTGTACTAAGTACAAAATTTGATTTGGATGGGGAATGATGCAGCCTCGTCCGTTTTTGGTTAAATACTTGACTAATAGTCGGGGTATCTAAGCTCAGCAGAAATTGTTGTGAAGCTCTATAGCACATCATGAAATATGACAGTATTCTAACCCTTTACTTAGAAAATGTGTGGGGTTAGATCTTAGTCGACTACCATTGAGCCGTAGATGATGCTATATTGGTTGGACGCCATAAGTTTCTTGCGTTTTGTCCATATTTCATAATCATATTGTATATTAGTTAGTAATTTCCGAGGGAAATTCTATGCAATAAGGTTAAGTTATTAGCAAGCTGTCATCTTTGATGGTGGATCATAAGTTTTAGCTTGTGATGATAGTATTTCAAGTGACCAAAGTTTAAACTGGTTAATTGAGCCTCTCTCTTCGTCGAGATTATTGCAAAAGTTTGATGCTAGTTATATAGCATCAGTACGGGATATAGAGTTATTTGGAGATGGAATGTTAAAGCGATAACAATTCTCGTTATTCTCTTTTAATAAGAAAGCATCAGAACTTGTTTGTAATGTGCTTTTTTGCCGAATGCCTTGCTTGTTCAGCTACTTAGCAGTCGTTGCAGAAACAGACACACTTTTTGTTGACTTTGGCGCGTTTTTCCGAGTTTTCAATGTTTCATTATTGACAGGAGCAACGACATCAACTTTCTTTGGATTAATAGTCGTTTTTACTGTTGACTTTTTGTTATCCTTGATCTCAGGTATTCTTTTGTATGCAATGAGCATGGTGAGAATTCGTTGACGAATAGCTTATGCAGTATCATGTTCAAAGACAATGTTTTCAACTTCAGTAATTGGGATGTTGTCTTTTATGATTCTAAGCATTATATAAATGATGAATATGCCGCAATCAAATGTGGTAATCTGGGGGAGTTTTTCTTAAGGTCTTGTGCACATTTGCACAGCATTTATGTTAACAAGTCCGCCAAATATGAGTTTACATATGTTTTGAATTAGCATGATGAACTGTTCGTTGGCAAAAAGGGATTTATTGGCGACCGCGTTCATACCATCCAGAACATAAACTTTGCTATTACTAATAATGACCAAGTACCAATGATCACAGAATACAAATGGACAGAAGCACATTTTCTTGTCTTAACACAGAGTACTAAAGTCGACCACCTCACTATAGCAGATTTCGGGGCTTACAATGTATGCTGGAGAAAGCAAACTATATTCTGATGTCATTGTGACATTAAGCAAAAGACAAACAATATCTTCAGAGATAAATCTGCGTTTAAATAAAAATTCATTGATATTCTCTTCAATTTGTAAAACATTGGAAATGTTAATGACACGAGATTCTTATTTGTTTGATCTTATTGGTGGTTCGAGAATTTTCAAAGTACAGTCAGTTCCAGTGTTGAGCAACAAATTGTCTGGGAACTGTTTTATCATCTTGTTGATGACTTTTAGATCTAGTGGTTGTTAGAAGAAGAAGTCAATCATGTTGTTGTCAGACCCGATATTCATGTATAAAGCTTACGACGCGTTAAGGTACAGATGAGTGAGAAGTCAGGTGATTGAGAAGAATTGCTTTGAGATTTGATGTGCATGTTGGCTGATATACATGAGCCCCATAAACCACTCGGCTTCTTTGCTGTATCGTGATCTCTAGTTCGTCTAAACCAATATATTTCAAAGCTACTTGTGAAACGTCATAGTTGAACGGTTCAATTATGAATTTTGTGTCAAAATATGAAATTTCAGGCTCTAATTCAGTGATTAACATCGAATACAGATAACTTAATTAAGTTCTTTACTAAATATTGTGCTCAAAAATAAACTTTGAGTATTTAACTGGTGAGCAACCTGGTTCGTTTATCAAATCAATATAATTGTAGAAAGAAAAACTCTTTAGTGAAGCTTTTAATTGTGTAATAATTCTTAAAAGATCGTTTTTGTACATCTACTGACAGTTAGTATAAAAATTAGCCCAACATTCAGACTAAATGGTTGAATATAATGGTGATGAACCCCAGAATTTACCTTCATTTCGCAGTCTCAAAATAATATTTCTATGGTGAATCGGAATATACTTACGAGGTAGACCACACCCGCCTAACTACCTCGAAAATATATCTTGGTGAAAATCGAGAATAACTTTAAATCCATAGTCAAACAACAATTGACTGAAATCAGCAAACTACTGCAAATAATCTAGTCTAAGAGTATCGTCCGCATTCAATACCTCATCAATGCACAGAATCTGTCGAATAATAGTAATGTTATTGAGTCGTAATTACTGAAGAACCTAATGGACTTCATTATTGCCTAAAGGTGAGTAGCTATCTCGTTTCTAGTAATAAACATCTCCTATTAAAGGCTTATTCTTCACAGTCGAAGAAATATTTACTCCATACATAAGCAAGTTAGAAGGTTAGTAATCACTCCGGAAAACCTAATTAAACATATTCTTTTACAATTTACGTAAATTGCTATTAAATGATACTTTAATCAATAAATTTGTTTATTTTCCACACCATAATGAAACTACTCAAAAATAGAAGCATACCACAAATTTTGGCTTCGCCTCCTTCATCTAACAGTATTGTTTATAATATTTAAACATAATGTCAGCATACAACAACTGAATTGATGAGTTTATTATTAATTATAGAGGGGTAAATCCAATCACCTTATATCTGAAGGTGAAAATATAGTTAAACTTATTTTGAAAGAAGGAATCTTCCCAACAGATAAGAGGAATTTATTCTATAATATTTTTATATTACAACTCTACTCCAGTCCAAAATATTAAAATGCACTAAATTTAGTATCTTTTATAATGGCTGTAGTTGAAGAAATCGACTCCAATAAAATTTAATTGAAGTTATTAACGAAAATTTGAAATATATTTAGAATGCTATATTTATTTATTTTTTTTCGTTCCTCGCCGCATCCAACCTGACTCGACCAAATCTGTGGTAAAATCCCAGATTCAAAGTGCTAAGCTACCATAAGAATATTATTCTTTATTTCTCAATTTAAAGCATTCTTTAATTGAATCTGACATTAGAGATGGGTAATTTGACGAATTGCAAAACTGACGTGGTAATTAATGATGGACGTGGTAATTTTGCCAATTATTTCAACTTAACAAATATGTTATATTTTTAGGTTTCCAGTGAGCTATCAGTTTAAACCCAATTTTTAACAGATTTTAGCTGAAAATAAAGACAATTTAGCCCTATTCAGAATAATTATTATGAAGTTAAAATATTTATAAAATACTCAAAATACAGACTGTACATTACAATCTTGTAGAGAGCTATTTACTGTTTCAAGCGTATTTAGTCAGCTTGGCGTTTTAACAGTATACTCTACATTTCATCATTTGACTGATAAATAACTGCATGAACAATATTGATAATCATTTACCCTAGAAAAATCTACTTCTCCAATGCATTCAAACAATTACATTATTACTATGGAGTGGTGTTAGAATCAAATAATATGTTAAAATTAATTATAATATATTGAGCAACTAAATAATATGCGTAAGAATAATAGTCAGTAACGTATAGTCATAATTCGAGGTGGTTCTCGTAGAGTACATACTAGTAGTAGATTGAATATTTATCAAATTTATTTCATTGATAATCGTTGGAGTTCTGAATGAACTGCACCCATATTTCAATCTTTTAATTCGCAGCACGGATCTGCTCCTTTATTTTAAATTTGATAAATTCTTTCTGGCGAGTCATTGACTCTCTGAACTTTGAGACTCTGTTCTCAGCTTAGATTTTTCTTATTTGCTTGTGGGAACTGTGAACTGAGAGTATTTTGTTGTAGAACGTGAGCTCGTCTGGTGTTGGGACTTCTTGATCTGAGATGTCATATTCTGAAAAATTCTTGTTGTGCTAAAGTGTATCTGCATTAGTAATTTTGTTTTTAGTTAAAGTCAAGTATTTTAATTATGTTAACTTAGACAAAGGAGAAACATCAATTATGCACGCATCATATGTATCTATTTCTACAAGTTTATATAAGTACTACAATGGATGCAAATCAACAACTTTCGTATGAGCCATGTCTAATGTTTTTAGATTTATCATAAATTGAAGAGGCCATATGTCAGAAACATTTGTTTCACAGATAAATAATTCTGCCAATTAAGTGCAGAATTTAAGAGGTTCTATATTCTAAAGTTATCGATTATAACTTAAATCTAAATATTACAAATCTACGAAGTTAGAAAGATATGAAATTTCAGTAAGATTGTTCTAAGATAATTATAATACTTTCAAACCGAATAGTTGATGAGGAATAGTAAGTAGATTTGTGATTTCTGTTTTATTCAAATGTAAACTCTGTAATTTAGGAGAATGTTATAGTCCAAATTTATCTTCTAGTTTGTTATCACCAAGTTTTAATTCTACTAAATCCGGCAAAGCTAGAGTGTAGGAAGTTAACTTATTATTAAATAAATCTAGAAATATCAAATCAGTAAGAGATTACAGTGCTGAAATATCTTCGATACTATTAATATTTAAATCGAGTGTCCTCAGGTTTGTGAGCTTGGAAATGCTAGAAATGTTAGATATATTATTACTTGAGAGATTTAATTCAGTTAGGTTAGTGAGGAAAGAAATTAGATAGATATGTTCTATCTCTCTACAATTCAATGTAAATTTTGTAGCTTTTAATACGAATTCTTAACTGAAGGAAAGCAAATTCTTATTTGAAGCATCTTCCCAGACTTCTGGCGGAACATTCATTTACAAATAATCCTTCATTTGCTGTAAACCATGTATTTATAGTTTTTTGGAATAGCCAAAGTGATTCAGCAGGTCTTCTTAACTTCTGATTACATAATTTTGTTTCATGGTAACTGATTGGGAGCGGAAATATTATAACATTTAATTGGAAATGCTTTAATCCTTACTGGCGGCGAATGAAATAAAGTTAATATAGGTGCGTACTATATACATATAGTTATATGAATAGATCTACAGAGCGCTGCTGAGTGAGTCGGAAAAGCTCACCGTCTAATAAGGGTTAAATTGTGAAGTTGCTAAAAATATAATATTACAAATATTTATTATAAAATTAAAACTTTATAAATACCTTTTGAAATTATGAAAATACTAAAAATTATCACTTCAACAACCTCTAACTGTAATGTTAGTATTCTCATTAGCAGTTTAGTTTAAAAATACAGGACAATTTTCAATTTAAACACCATTTATTTTGTTTATTCCAGTTGAATATGAACTTGAGATATTTAATTATGCCCGCTAATAGAGTCCTACAACCACTCCACCAATTATCGAGCCAGTCCCAAACTGTTACGTTAATGAGCTCACAAAAGAATTTTTTAAAATCAACCTACTTCCTTAGATTGAAGCGATTATTCCTCCATTTATACACGAACAATTTGTAAAAGTTTTTGCTATTTATTAAACAGAAATAACTTATGAATCAGTTACTGTAGCATAAGCAAAGAAAATATGCCCAATAAGACCACCAGTTCCACTAGTAAACCCTCCTTCAACACGAATTGTTGAATTCTTAACAATACTAGAAATAATTGTATATATTGATTTATTTGTGTTTTCATATCCATTCATTATACCAATCAGACCACCAGAATAAGATTCACCTTGGCCTGATTTCGTAAAAATATCAGAATTTATTACAGATGAATTTAAAATTGTTATATTACTATATCCTTTGATAAACCCTAAAATACCACCACCATAACAAGAATAGAATTAACTAGTCACTGCTGATATAATTGAAGAAATAATATTGCAATTAGAAATCGTTGTATTAGTAGATTGAATTAATCCGTAAATTGCTCCTACACTTACGATATTTGCAACAGATGCAGCAGTAATTGTGCAGTTTATAACTAACACAAAAGTTATATTAACTGTGTTAATACTATTGTTACCTACAATACCACCTGTTTAAGCATCATTATAACCATTAGAACTGATAACACAACTATTGATAATTATATTATATATGTTAAGAGTTGCACTAATAGAAGCTAAAATACCACTGGATGAACTAAAATCTGTATTGCTCACTGAGAGAATTTTACAGAATGTTATATTAACTTAATCAATAGTCAAAATAGATTATGCACTTGCAATAAGCCCAGATGATAGTTAAATATTTTATGATGTTCCAGATATGTTATTCATATAAGAGTTGATTCTTAGTATTTTTAAAGATGAAGCTTAAATCTCTCCAAGAAATGCACCTATATAACTATATATGGCGCTATTTATTGTTGACAAATTACTTTTAGAAATGTTGGTATTATTCACGTTAACAACAGAGTTTGTTTTAATTTAGCCAATAATACCTCCAGTGTATGAATATGGTTCTTATCCTGAATTTACAGTAATACATATTTGCAAAGCGGAACAGTTCATCATGTTTAACATAACTGTAACCATGGAGCCGATTATTCCTCCAGTCACCATTTAGCTACCTGATTTAATTTATGTGTTTGTTCTAATGTTTGTAAGATCAATATTACATTTAAAAAGTTACAAAGTGCTCAACTCTATATAGCTAATATATCCAGCATTGTAAACACTTTAATCTTTAACTATTGATTAAATAGTTGAGTTAATTACATCAGATTACAATATTTCAACAGCAGATTACAACATAGCCTAACCTATAAAACCTGCAGAATATGAATAACAGGCATTTAAAGGAGAATTAGTTAAATTTGACATGAACACCTAAGCATACATAATAGTTAGATATGATTACGATAAAAAGGAAACCAAGCCTGTACTTAATCCTTTATATGCATAATTTTGTTAAACAATATTACTGCTAAATACGCTATAATTATTAACCGATATATTACTACGAGTACAATAAGAAATGAATCCAGAAGAAAAAGCATCTTTAGTGATACTTTAACACTATGCAGATATATTTGTCATGCTTATTATACAATTAGAAGCAAAAATATTTGCCTGACTTGATAAACTTACAACTGCACCTGCGTATTAATTATTACTTTCATTTGCCACAACAATAGACTTATTTAAAAGTATTTTATTAATAATAATAGTTGCTTACGATCGACCTATAAATGCAGCACAATATTATCCGTACACTTAAATATTCAAAAGAGCTATATTTTATAGATTAGTTTTCCCGTTAGATTAATTACCAATAACTAAACCAATATACTATTTTCCTCGTAATATAATATTCTACAAAAATATATCAGAAATTTTTGTTGTAGTTGCACAAGTATTTCCAATTATTACAGCAATATTATTTTCGTTCAAAGCAAAAGAATTTTTATATTCTTAAAAATATTATATTTCAATATTATTAACAATAGTAGAATCACCGCCTTACACATAACCTAAAATACCAAAATTGATATAAATAGCCTAGCCTATGCTTAAGTTTACACTTGATTCTGATATTGAAACATTTCCAATTAATATACCTACAATACCAGTACAATTTACAACAGAATTAGTTTTGAAATTTAAAACAGCTTATAAACAAATATTTGTTATTGAAACAACACTTTTAACTGCAGAACAAACAATAATACCCATATATCCAACAAAATCTACGTTAATTTGGTAATATTGTTCAAAAGTTATACTTTTAACATATATAGTCGAATCGATGCTGTAACACGCAACGCCACCAAACTAATAATTAATAATAGTTGTAGAAATTGATGAAATGAGGTTGCTGTTACTCTATTCTCCAAGTTATATTTTAGCTTCGAATATTTGTAAAGAGCTTTAATTAGCGCTTGAAATAATAAATGAAGACATGTTTCCAGCAACATATAAATCTGGAGCAAAGTTAAATTGATTAATATAAATTTAACAAGTATTTGCGTTCAGGACTCCCAAACATATTTACTGTGAGCCAGAATAGGAACCAAGTACTTGGTATTTGTGCACATTCAAAGTTTTAACGGTGTCTACAAGGCTGAACGTTCCGGTTGCTGCTATAATAACGTTTAAGAGCATGTTTCTCACCGTAATGCTCTCTTAAGTGATAACATTAAGAGCTCCAGAAACAGTTATTATGGTTCCAACTCTCGAAATTAAAATAATTTAGTTCAGAACAGCATAAGAAACACCTGCAAAAATTGACCCAGAACTAACATTTTGCGCCCCAATTTACACTTTTAAATTGTAAAAGAAGGATTGTTAAATTAATTAAAACTAAGATTACAAAACGGAATCCTCAACATTAATGAAGGCATTATTGATCTAAATGTAACTGCTTAAAGAGGATATAGAATGCGAAATACTTTGAATATCGAAAGTTTAAACGAAAATAGGAGGAAATCTGAGAGAAAAATCAAAGTCGCGCTCCACTGCCTGTTGTGTTGAAGATATTATCGCACTCTGCACAGTGTCCATAAGGGCTTACTCACGATCGATTTTAAGGGCAGAAATTTAAGCCTATAACTCAGACATGTTATTATTTAGATAATGATGAGATTGAGTAATTAATGCAAGATCGGAATCTAAATCTGTCTACTTACTCAGAAATATTTAACTTAGATTATCAATAGCTTAATTAGCTGTTTTAGATGAGTTTTGAAGATATTTTTGGAAATTAAACCCGGATTCATTCAATAACATTAATTTCGATTCAACATCAGTATTTTTCAACATACTTAAATTAGTCAATAAATTTTATTCAATATTTTATGTAATATTTTAATAGAGTTATTGTGACTAATTTATTGAACAATTTAATTGTGTTTAAAGTGTAGAAATATTTTAAAATATAATATTTGTAAAATTTTCGATTTTAAGTGTATTAGCATTTGAAAGATCAAATGTAGACTTGTTGATATTTGTTAATAATTAATCAAATGATTCAATACTGCTATAAATCGGATATAACGAAGAATTAATTAATACTTATTTTTCGTTTAATTAATGAGTCAATGATGATACTTTTGAACAGATATTTGTGACAATATCATTAATTTACAAATTTAAACTTTAATTATTGTAAAATACGTTTTCTTTTAATTATTAGTATAATATATTAATTGTAGAGTTAATATATTCAACATTTTTCTGTGTCACAATTATTGAATTATTAATGATATTAATGCAAGGTTCTAGTTACTAAATATTATCTATTTGCTTTTGAATTAATTTACTCACAAATTTACTAATGTTTATAACTCTAGAAATGGAATTATTAATCATTGATATATTGTTTGAAGTATACACTTGTAAATTGTTAACATTTTCATTCACAAAATTTTGTTAATTAAAAATATTTAATGCAAATTTAATAGTTTCATTCTATTGAAGTTAAATTATATACTAAATATTAAACAAATTATTTATAATATGTTATTACAGTTGATCATAATCAAAACTAACATTTATTTATTTAATTATTTTGTCATTATTTGATTTAATATTTTGCTCGAAAATTCTCAATGACTCAACTATATTAGCACAGACAGTTCCATTCAGCACGAAGCCCTCCTTGCAAATACACTGCGAACCATTGAATAAAAACGGATCCACACATAACAGCGTGGAATTAGGTTGCATGGAGGCGAATTGCAGCTCTGATATACAAATTCCATACACGGAAGCTGTGTCTTTTTAACATACGGCAACACATTACCTGAGCTCTGTGCCTATTTAAACTAGGCTGTAGTTGCTTACACCAACACGGTTAACCATTGAGTCAACACAAACTGTTAATGAAGAGATATTCACTGATTGTGGTACTCCAAGAATAGAAATAAGATATGCCGTTTCAGCTTAAAGTTAGAAGTGACATCCAATGATCCGTACGTTATTGAGAGAAAATTCAGATAATTGTTGTAATGTGCAACTAATAAGGCCACTAGACTGACTAGCGTTAAGCCTATATTAAATTGTAGTTTCTGTTATTATAATAATCTGATATGTTTAAAGAACCAGTCCTGAAAGCTGTTGTCCACTGGCGATGAAAATCATGATAGAATTCTGCACAACTAAATCACATAACTCGCATATTAACGCTCCTTGATTCAATATAAATTATATTGAAATATTAATAACGCAATTTGTAATATTCTAATTTACTTCGTTAAAACCAAATACAGCAAATGCGTTAACATTGTTTATGTCAGCCAGAATTTTTGAATTTGTGGTAACTTTTGTGTATATAAATATATTGCTAGAATATTGAGATAATATAATTTAGTTTTTTAACTAAATACTATTCATTTGGTTGACTTTTTAACAATAAGAGTACTAGGTATTGTCAAGCACTAGTTATTTTTTACATGTATTGTACTTTTACAAATTTAAAGATTAATATATAATTATAGAAGATATCATAATGATTTTATCGATCCCATAGAATACTATTCCTATTTATTATTTGTATTAGTAACTCTTACACTAACTGCTAATTTTCTTTGTGTATTATATTAAGATAGCTTACCGATATAGTTTCACTCCGTATCCGAAAACCCCATTTTTACACGTGTAACTGGGAGCTATCTTACCTCATAGCATGTGCCTCTACACACACGCTACAAATACCATCGTTCGATGGCAGAATATTTTCTCTAAACGAATGTTTGCTTATACTATTAATCTATCAGTTTTTTGATACACGATTCATTTATCATGGCCCCTCACGGAGCCAGTTCAGATAGCAATTACCCAGTCAATATGACAGCTGCCTAGCTCCTCATATGATTTTTGGTTGAAATTTACTTACTTATAGCCATCAAACGACTTGTTTCCTCCTTTGTTTTGCTTGCTGAAGTTGGTCTAGCCTATTAGTATTTTGACGTACATGAATGAGTCATCGTTGCGCTTAGATTTAACATCATCGTATCTGTATTTATTTAGGAATTGAACAGTTTCTCTTTGTTGATATTCGCAAAATATATTCTTCACACTTTACGCTAGTTGTAGTCTATTTAACGTTAAACGAAAGCGGGTCAACATAATAAATTCCTTAATAGTTATAGCTACTAAATAGTTCAAATTTCACTAGTAATACTAATATTATGATAATGAATATGGAACTCTCGCTTTGGAAACCGCCTTTCCACGCGTGTAACTGAGTGTTATTATAGCTCATATTAAGTACATGGTTATATAGCATACCACTATTCGATGGTAGCTTATGCACATATACTGTAATATATTACTCGAGCTACCAATTTACTATTATTAATGTTTTGCTTTTTAATTACAATCTATTAATTCAGATATAATTAATCAAAATGATCATATTCTATCATAAAGCTGATTTATAAGAAAATAATGTGTTATATTTTAAAAGTTTAAGGTATAAGCTAGTTTGTTACAACAGCAGTTTTTCTATTTATTTAACTTAAAATCCACTAATACCCGACCATTTATCCAAAATAATTAATTTTGGCTTGGTACAAGTAATTAATTTTGATAGAAATAGTATTGAGATTTGAAAATTTATTTGAATTTTCAAGAATCTCTGAAATTTTAGAAGCAACAAATATCATATTTTACTTAAATTAAATTAGGTGCTTATAATTTAGCAACCAAGTTGTTATTGCGCAGTAATACATTTATTCGAGTTAATTTTAAAAGTTTCTTCCTCTGACAGTTTAATTTAAATTTAATCATAATCATTACTAACGTAACTTCTAATTAGCATTAAATAAATTCGTTGAAATACTTAGTGATTAACTAATAACAATAATTAGCAGTATCATCTTATTCGGTTAGGATTGAGAGAAATATGAAAAACTTGTGAGTCTCAACTCTTTATTTCGATCCTCACTTACATTAAAATGACTATTATAATAAAATACGAACATTTGTTTCAACCCTAGTTAAATTTATACATGATGTTTATATACCTTCTCTTTATATATCCCACTCACTTAACTTTCGTTTATACTAGTTCGGTCTTCTGTACAGGAACTGTAAGTTCACGCGAATGATCATTAGTTTTAGATACACCTATGTACGTTAGGCGCACCTCCGCAGCCAAAGCAACCAACGACTTGGGTACAAGCATCCAGGGGCGTAACGCGGCTGCTTCGTGCAAGCCGATCTATACGGGAATCCACCTGCGTCGTACCATCTGCGTTTCTAAGGAAGCAATGGAGCGGTTGCCGCTTTCCAATCCTGAAGGCTCGTTGATGGCATGCCCTTCGCCATACCGATCCTTAATAATGCCAGCTCAGCACTTTGAACCGGGGGATTTTGCCTTCCGCAACCGATTTGGCCGAGCCGCATCTCAGGAAGTTGGATGCGGCGAGGAACGAGAAGCGCGATCAAATGAACCCATCATCGATCACACTAAACAAAGCTGGTATTTCAGCAATGCCTCTTCAGCTTTAACGTCGAAACGCCAAGCCTAATCGTTCTTATACCTTCTCTTTATAGTTAAAGATTGTATAGCTTCAAATATCTTCTATGTATTTAATCTGAACTGCTGATAGATTAAATTTAAATATTTAAGTAAAAATAACTAATATTTATTATCAGCTCACTAAAATTCAGCATTAAATAATGCACTATATATTTTAAAATATAATATTCGTTTACAAATCAGAAGCCAACTATTTTAGTCGGTACAAAACATATTATCTCTTCACTTAATAATATATTCAAAAATGTTATTTTGAGATATATTTACTCATTTATGAAATAAATTAAATTTAATATTTGTAATGTTGATATATTTAATAAATTTAAAATACTTTAAAACTTAATAAATTATAATATTATGACTAGTTATATAATAAACAATATTATTTGAAATATTTTCATTTTTAATTGTAAGAATATTTGTTCAAAATAGTACTTATGTATCTTAGCAAATAATAATATTTAAGGCGTGATATATTATATTCATACTAACAATATATATTGTGATTAATTTACGATTAATTTATTTTAATACGTATTCATTTCAAAATTTAGAAATTGAAGAATTAAATGATTGTAATAGAACCACAAATAAGTTGATGTAAATAATATATTAAATAGAGTTGTGTTAATAGACAAACAAAATCCCAATTTTCTCCAAACGGTATCAGTACTCTCAAATAAAATGAATATTTGATATATTTTACAATTTGATAGTAATTAAATATTTAACATAAAGAAAACAGTTTCGACAAAAATAATTTAACAGAGCTTAGTATAGTAATAGATTATGTTGCCCTATAATTTACAGTTCCACCACAGCACGTAATTTATTAATTTAAGAAATTATATATTGGATAGATTATCTGTTCGAATACTGACTTTAACAAGTTTTAACTTATATATGATGTTACTAATTATATAAAAGATAAATTTATTATAATATAAAATTTCACTCCAAACACGTCAGTGTCATACGTTATTATATTTACTCATTTATGAACAAATTTAATATTTTGCTTTTTTACAAAACTCGAAATTAAAAACAACCAAAACAATATCAATATATAGTGAACATATAATTGATCATGATTAATAATACATTCAATCTAGCTATATAGATCATAGATTCAGCTTCTTGATTTTGAAGATATATTCTTAACTAAATTAAATTGCTGAGAAATAATGTTTCTTCCAACATCAATAGTAACACAACGTATTAATATTAACAAATAGTATTAGCTTTTAGGCTGCGTCGAGCTCTGTGATTAATTTAATGAAGGACAAAATTTTACTCTGTGTTAGACATTTCAACTCCAACCGCTTTGAGAGAGTCAAAACAATACCATTTGAATGGAACTAGTTCAAAGTACATTTAGAAAATAAATCAACAAATTTGCTGGAAATTGGGATTTTCCTAATTTTCTAAATAGTTCCTTGCTTGAAACGATCTGTTGTACAAAATACTTTATATCAAGAAATTTTACAGCTTTTATTGTGCCTGAAAATAAGTCTGGAGTGCCGAACATTGCTGTCTACTACTATTGCAACTTTAACTAAGATTCAGTAAGGGGTACACATTAAAAAATATGAAAATTTCGATATTTTACAGAAATGCAGAATGACTTAGATAGTCATATACAACTCATGACATACCACTATGAAAAACAAGCTAAACCTATTGTTGATTATTCCTAGTAGCAGTGAATATCAAAATAAGGTCAAAATCAGCTTGTAAAAATGGAGCATGAAGAAATATAAAAAAAGAAATTATTTTACTTTAATATTTCGAAGGGTACATAATACGTTAAATCTATAAAATTTCACTCCTAAATTCCAAAAAAAGTTTGAAAATATTACTGTGAAAAATATTATGAATATAAATCGACTTCAAATAATTAATGTGTTCATAACTTTAATAAAATTACTTAAACATACATAAGTAGTAATATATTGAAGTCTCGTAAAATAGAACAGGAAGAATATGACGAATAGACGATTGATTTCAAAAACTTGAATGTGAGATATTTTGTTTTATTTGCTGTCAACTCTATTCTATCTTCCAACAACTTTGTTCTATTTGCGATTCCATATGTGAATCATATTTTAATAAAAACTATTAATATTATAAATACCAACCGCTCTATATTTGTTTATGATTAAAAAATTTACGTTTAAGATAATTCAGTGATAAGCTATAAATTAAAAGTGATAAGCTATAAGAGATTATTTGAAAAATGTTCTTGGTATTTGTGTTACAGGAACGATTCAATAACAAAAATATAACTGTTATTATTAAAGATGATGAGTGATTATGATTGCATATTGACAAAAGATTAATAAATTATATTTCATGTGACAAACACTGATTCAAATATAAATATTTATTTGTGATCAGATTTGGTTTATTCGTCATCACTCTTTTCTATATGTTAGAAATCTCACATATGTTATAACTACGGTATATTGTTTACTTTTAAGACCTTACCACATTATTAGTTTGCCATAAGATTCATCACCTCGCATATTTTGAGTAATAATTGTCAAAGTGTTATTGGTCGTAGCTCTCAGGTCAATAATGCACTATTTTGAAACAAATAATAGCTTTCGTGAACTAATATCCTAACCTATCAAAAAATCTTTATACTGCGTTTCACAACAATCTAATATAAGCAAATAGGATGCAAAATACTGTTTTGAGCTGAATAACAACGAAAATATGCTTTAAAATAACATTAAAACCTAGTTGTCTCAGACGTTCGCTCAGTATTTCTCATTTTAATAGAAACAATTAGAGTACCCCTATATTTTATGAAAACCGCTCAACCAATTGAATATTTTATTACGGATACACCTATACGAAATCTAATATTATCGTAAAACGTATGTTATGAATTATACTAACCACTTACAAAATATCAAGTTCTTTCGACATTCACATAAATGGTCGATATAACAACAAAAATTCATCTTTTATATTGAAGATGCACAATTTTTGTTTTCAGAAATATATTATCTTAATTCCGTTTAAAAGTTAAGCAAATTTCAAAACATAAAATCACACATATTTAACTATAATTTTGTGACTGCTATTTATTTGCTAAGTTGGAAAATACTGATATATTAAAATGTGATATCAGCATACGCAATATATTATATTTCGCAGCAGTGTTGTTTTTGCGAATTTTATTGTTTTTTCATAGGAATTGATAATTTATAGTTGTATGAAATTTTGTTTCTTAAAATTAATGATAAATAGGTAAGTTTAACAAGCGTTCAATTATATCAATTTATAGTATTCAGTATTTGAGCCTATAATATCAATGCCTCACATGATCAGCACCCATCCAGTTATGCACCATTCAATTCACACTATAGAGTATCTATATTATTGCGTTTGTTTTTATTCTAGTAAGAATTCAGTAAAACCAATACAGTTTGATTCGACTGTTATCCTGATATGATTCCGGAGTACACCGTGGAAGCTAGAGCCGTAACAGATGAATAAGAAATTTAAGTGTTTTATAGAGTTAACTTATCGAAACCTATATGTTGACCTACTACAGATCCAGCGAATGCAGTCTAACTCGAAGCAGTAATGTTGGCGTTGAGTACTTGCAAATTAATTAACATATTTGTTGATGAAATGGATTGTGCGCAGATTCCTCCTGAAATCGCTGGATATGAAGACGCAACTGAACTCGAGCTGCTACAGTTGATGAGTACATCAGAAATAATAGAGTTGGAAGAATCAGATATGCATTATATAATTCCAGAAAAAGCTGTGTTGTCGGCAGCAGAACTGCGGAGTTATTATATTACAACTGTGCTAATTTATAAAGTTGAGTATTAGCTATTTGATATCAACCCTCCCACGCTTTTGTTTGCTGCTACAGCAGATGAATTGATATTTACACCAACTATGTTGACTTATGATTTGTATTGGTAGCCTATTAACAATGCAACGTGTGAAGACGCAGATATTGTGGAGCTGTTTATAGTAATGTCACTAATTTCAATTTCAGAGGTAGTCACGTTACCGATCACAGCAGCTACATTAACTTTGTCGATATTGAAATTTACGTTAATAGCCATAGTAAGAGTGAGCATTATGTTTTGCACTTTCACTAAATTACTAACTGTAGATGTCAGACCAAGAATGCCAAAGTTTTTGAACTGACTCTTAGTTGCAGAAAACTGGAGTTAAATAGCAGATATGAAAAGGTGCCCGCTAAACTGTCCGATTAGTCCAAATGAGTTTATTAACGCACTTGTTTTAAACGATACTGATAAAACAGCACAAACTTGAGAAATGCTCAAATTATTCTTGTTATCAGCTGTGTATCCAACTAAGAAGCCTGAATTAGATATGAAATCTACATTGGATGAAAGAGAGTCTCTTTACGACACTGATTTTATGGAAGCTGTTGAATGGTTCATGACAGTTATAAATCCGCCAAAAGCAAATTATGCTTCTAATGTGGTCGTTATATCGTTTCTGTTACCATTAATATATATACTAGTCTTTGATACCAGCACGTTGCTGTTGTTTACATAGATTAGGAGATACGCCGACTAGTTACCAACAGCAAACGTACTTATCTATATATTTACCATTTAAAAGAATATTTCGCTATTTTATACATCAAGTACACCGAAACTTGCTTATTCCATGCTGTGATATGCTCCTGCTATTTGGTAGTTCTTTACATTCAGTACACCCTACATGGTTCCTACAAGGCTGATGTTTCCGGCCGAGTTGTTGGCGAATGTTAGATTCAATAGCATGTTGCGTACACTAATATTACTATCAAATTTAGTGATGACAAATAGTTCATGTGTTACTGTAATGATACTGGTAAAATTGGTTGTAATACTGACTTAGTTGATGTTAACTAAATTGTTAATCGTCATAAGTGAATGATTTATTATAATTTAATTGCAAAACTCGATTATAATATTGTAAAAGTATTTTTGAATTTGAAACAATTGCTTTCCAATGTTTTCACCAACTACAATATATGCATCATTAATTTAATCTGAAATTGGTGCATTCACTGATAAAGTAACTACAGAAATAGTGAATGATTGCGTAAAAATAGGTTAGTTGCATACTATAGATGGAATATTTGATTCAGTAAAAATAATATCAGATTCCTGATTCCGTTAATTAATAAAAGCAATTTAGTTCTATAGGTTAGAAAGCCTGCTCATCAGGGATTATACATTTACAGCTTACAAGTTACTATTCAAATTAGCTATTTGAGAAAATAGTGATAAATGAGTGAGATTTGTTGTCAATATATTTTACTGAAGTAATGAAGTATATTATGCGTTACTAGAATTTTGAGACTATAACTGAATATTGAGGGATGAGTAATTTGAAGCTAAAATCACAAAATTATTAGTAAGAGACTAATTTAAACAATTTATATTTTAGTTCAAAGAATTAATGGAGAAGTTTAGCTGTGTGCCATTTTATAAAATATATTTATCCAATACTTGTGTTTATGTTTCTAAACTATGCTATAAATAGGAAAAATTCTGATTTATCTACTGTGATAATTCGCTAATTTTAGCCTGTGTGTTCTTGTCCAAATTAGCCATATTTTGTGAAATGTTTTAGAACTTAGTCCAAAAAGATGTGTTCAACTAAAATACTTACTGATCCAATTATGATAGAGTGTTTGTAAGCGCCGAGACATTACTCGATAAGTACTGGGCAAGCTGTGCAGTATTTTTGAGCAAAGAATCATTTAACTAGCTTATATTTTCCAGCGATGTATTTTATATTTCATTAAGATTTGTGTTAGTTTGGATATAGAAATCGTATATATTGTTAAGTAGAAATTGGTGATGATCCAGTGCAGTTTGGTTTATTGTTTAAATATCTGTTGCAATCTAACTGAAATTACTTTCTAGTGTACCAACCTTTACAGTTGTATCATAGAACACTTTGTTCAAATTATCAAGATTATCATTCATATTTGTTAAGTTTTGGCTAATTATGGTAATATTTTTTATGATATCAGAATAATTTTACATGATGTTGCTGTCTATCGACGATATGTTGCTAACAGTTTAAATATGAAGCTATTATATTTGACTTTGTTGTTTTGCATATGTTGCATTCAAAACATCTAATTCATCATGTATTATGGATGTATTGCCAATAATGTACTATTCTATTTCTGAGAAAGATATCTCCTTTACTTAATCATGTATTTGTTGCATTAATATGTCGTAATTGCTCTTGATTGTGAATAGAATATTATTCAATGAAACCGCAATATTAGCACAGACAGTTCCATTCAGCACGAAGCCCTCCTTGCAAATACACTGCGAACCATTGAATAAAAACGGATCCACACATAACAGCGTGGAATTAGGTTGCATGGAGGCGAATTGCAGCTCTGATATACAAATTCCATACACGGAAGCTGTGTCTTTTTAACATACGGCAACACATTACCTGAGCTCTGTGCCTATTTAAACTAGGCTGTAGTTGCTTACACCAACACGGTTAACCATTGAGTCAACACAAACTGTTAATGAAGAGATATTCACTGATTGTGGTACTCCAAGAATAGAAATAAGATATGCCGTTTCAGCTTAAAGTTAGAAGTGACATCCAATGATCCGTACGTTATTGAGAGAAAATTCAGATAATTGTTGTAATGTGCAACTAATAAGGCCACTAGACTGACTAGCGTTAAGCCTATATTAAATTGTAGTTTCTGTTATTATAATAATCTGATATGTTTAAAGAACCAGTCCTGAAAGCTGTTGTCCACTGGCGATGAAAATCATGATAGAATTCTGCACAACTAAATCACATAACTCGCATATTAACGCTCCTTGATTCAATATAAATTATATTGAAATATTAATAACGCAATTTGTAATATTCTAATTTACTTCGTTAAAACCAAATACAGCAAATGCGTTAACATTGTTTATGTCAGCCAGAATTTTTGAATTTGTGGTAACTTTTGTGTATATAAATATATTGCTAGAATATTGAGATAATATAATTTAGTTTTTTAACTAAATACTATTCATTTGGTTGACTTTTTAACAATAAGAGTACTAGGTATTGTCAAGCACTAGTTATTTTTTACATGTATTGTACTTTTACAAATTTAAAGATTAATATATAATTATAGAAGACATAACAACTTGGTGCGATTTGAAGTGTGAAGTAAAAAAAGTATACTTTTTCTTTTGTCCTATTATAAATCTGATATAAATAAATTTTATAAAATTCGCTATATCAAAATTCAAATAATGCAAATTCGCCTTAATTTTAGACTGAACTGTCAACAAATACAATTTAGTAACTTGAAAGCGGCAACTTAACTGTATTAAATAAAAAGACTAATAAAGCGCACGTGAACAGGTATTGATCTCCTACTGGTAGTTGTATACTGATGAAACTGGTCAAAACTGAAGTTTTAATTGTATTTATATAAACGGTACGTTAAGTTATAATTCAAATCAATTGACGGATTATTATTAGGGACATACTGGATAACTCAAATAGCTTTTTAGAGTTAATATTATTATTTAGAAAATTCATGATACTAACAAAATGACATCTAAAATCTAATGTTCATAAATTTGAATTGAAATAGTTTGGATTATTTTCCTATTATATTGTTGAGTTAAGTGTAAATGTCTATCCACCATCACCATTCATAAATAAATGTGTTGCTGTGCAAACAGTCGTAATTTAGCTTACTCATTGTTACTAGCTTGGCACACTAGCTGTGAAGCGAAAACATAACCGTTTTAATACCTCTCAAGTACCCTAACTATTTTGTAATTTAAGAAAGATTTCTCAACTTCAAAGTTCATCTTGGACATAATGTTAGAATTTTGATTTTGACTCAATTAAGGAAGACTTAGATTTAATTTATATTTTGATATATAATTATTCCATGAGCCAATAAGATAACCTAATTATAATATTTAAGATATCTCATCAAACAAATCCAAAATAAATCTGACTTAGCGAAAAAATTTTATACTCTTGAAATAATAATAGCACAACGACGCAGTTATGGCTTTCGAATTATTCAAATATAGTAACATGTTGGTAGAACTGGGTTAGTTTTGCACTCATTTGTTTTTAAATTATAAGAAAAAATTGCTATAACTTTACTAATCGAGAACGTGTGGTGATTCTACTGAACTAAATACTTTATTGTGTTTACAGAAGTAACTACCCCCAGTATTGGTGTGCTTGGCGTTTTTGATATTAAAATAAATTTTACAAAAACTTACTTATTTGTTGAACTTGTAAATGACAGATGAATTCGAGTTTACTAGGAAGTGGACGTTATGATTTTTGGACCTGAGGTATTCTGTGATTTAATTATTTACCGCAGTTTCGATTATTTGTTTTCAAAATCAGCTTCAAATCGTTGACAACAAAACGATAAATATTAATTTCAGGAAAAAGATAATATTTTGAACACGGTTACGGCACCTGCTACAAAAGCCCCTCAATTGATTCAAGATTAGAAATAAAATTAATATTTTTATGTATCTAATCTCATTCGCTCGAAATATTCGCTCAATGTCAATGCCTTCTGTTAGTCTAAGATGTTGGGAACAAGCGATCTAGATCCATATGGAAATACCCTAGCCTTGAGAGGAGCCAATGAAAACTATCTTAACAATTTGTGGAAATTCTAAAATCTAAAAGTTGCATTTAAAATTACTGGACTTAATATAAAGTGAATCAAGACTCTAAACTATTGGCCACGAGTATTTTCTGGTGGACCGCCCACTATTTAGGTGTTTATGGAGTCAATTGGTAATTTTATAGGCATTTTCCAGACACATTTATTTCGTGGAGTGAAATATAATATTTTATTAATATTTAATTATTGGAATTTATATAAATCGTTGAATAATATAGAAAGTTTATGAAATATCTCAATATTCGCATCATTTTGTTATGTTATAGAAGATATCATAATGATTTTATCGATCCCATAGAATACGATTCCTATTTATTATTTGTATTAGTAACTCTTACACTAACTGCTAATTTTCTTTGTGTATTATATTAAGATAGCTTACCGATATAGTTTCACTCCGTATCCGAAAACCCCATTTTTACACGTGTAACTGGGAGCTATCTTACCTCATAGCATGTGCCTCTACACACACGCTACAAATACCATCGTTCGATGGCAGAATATTTTCTCTAAACGAATGTTTGCTTATACTATTAATCTATCAGTTTTTTGATACACGATTCATTTATCATGGCCCCTCACGGAGCCAGTTCAGATAGCAATTACCCAGTCAATATGACAGCTGCCTAGCTCCTCATATGATTTTTGGTTGAAGTTTACTTACTTATAGCCATCAAACGACTTGTTTCCTCCTTTGTTTTGCTTGCTGAAGTTGGTCTAGCCTATTAGTATTTTGACGTACATGAATGAGTCATCGTTGCGTTTTGATTTAACATCATTGTATCTGTATTCGTTTAGGGAGTTGAACAGTTTCCCTTAGTTGTTGTTGAATTTGTTGTTGTTTCGATCGAAGTAGTTGCCTTGTTGTTTCAGAGTTTTTTGTAAAACTTTCGTTAGCTTTTAGACTACGTCTGCTTGGTTCCAAGAGTGTTTCTTCCAGTTTTTCTTGTAAGCATCATTGTTTTTGTTTTGTTGTTTGCGATCGAAGCAGTTGTTCATCTCACATTATTTGATGTAGATATATGGATTTTGATCAGTTGTTGCCCGTTATTTTGTGGAGCTGTTGTGATTCTGTTATCCAGTGAATGAGTTTCCTTTTGGTTTTTGGTTACCGTTAAGAATTTTGTTAAATGATTTGACGAGTTCTTTAATTTAATTCTTCTTGCTTTGGTTTTGTTGAGAGCCTTTTGGTTTGCTTTATTCCGTGTTGCTCTGGTTGTTTTGCTTGTTTTTCTTGTTGTGTTCAGTTTGTTTTTGTGATCTGAAAGATTGGTTGTTTTGTTTGAAGGACTTCTTCATTGAACTTGAGCATGATTGGATCAGAGATTGAAGTGCTTCAGAGGCTTCCGATATAGCACTGTAGTCCACTTTATCAGGCTTCCGATGGTCGGTTCGATGAGTATTTTATTCCTTCCTATGCGGCTGCTCTTAGTAGTGCGAGAAGTTTCCACTATTGGAGCTGGAGTCCTCTGAGCAAATTTATTCATGTCCAGCTTGCCAATCGGTGCTTCTTCAAGGTTTGTTTCCTTTTCAAGATTTTGCTTTTTGTAGAGTGAGTTGTTACACATTTGAGCGTACCTCGAGATTTTATATCCAATCTCGGCGTAGAATGTTTGCATGTTTACCTTCAGTTCCTTTAAAAACAGGTGGCTTTCCTTGTGTAGCGTACAGTTTTTGCCCACTATAATTGGTATGATTTTGGCCTCATAACCTTAGTAGTGTTTGACCTTTGCTTTATAGTACTTTTCTTTGTACCACGTGACCCCAACGTCTAGGTAGATTCTTTTGCCTCGATAGTTTATCGCAATGTCAGGTTTTATGCCGTCATATAGGCGGTTGTGATTTTCTTTTGAGACTTTTACTGCCTTGTATTGTCTTAAGACTTGTTCGATGTGATCAACAATTTTATCGTGAACACCTATGTGGTATTCTTAAGCCTTTTTGCAGTTCGTTTCATGGTATGGCGGGTTCTTTCCGCCACAGTTTGGACATTATGTTGGGATTAGGTCTTCCTTTTCTTTGACGAACCTGGTGTTGGTCAGGTAACGGAAAGCTTCGTTAGGAAGTTGTCTTCTATAGTTTTGAAGGGTATACGCTATACGAGGTGTTATTTCATCGTAGGTGCCGAACTTATTCTCGTAGTCGACTTCATCTTGTCTTGTTTTGGAGAGGAACGTTCTTGCTAGTTTTCTTTGTCTAGAATTAGCTTCGTTATCCTCATCATGTCCAATTTTTTCCAGTGTTTCGCCTTCGAGTTCGTTTATGAGTCGTTCTTTCTCGTACTGGTCTTATTTCATGAGGTTATAGTGTTGTCCTGGGTATATTTAATGAGCTCCACCTTTACATTTGTGGGATAAAGCAAACCGCATCAGTTCTTCTTTAGGCACGTTTACTTCTATAATTTTCCGGAGACCTTTAATTAGCTCATCGTCTATTTGGAGATATTTCTTGATATTCTCTTGCGTATCGTCGCATACATCTACAAGTGGTCCATAGTTTGCACATGTTAGGATACATTTTTCGTATAATGTGTATCGGTTGTGTAATGAGATATCAAGATCAAATAGGCTTCCTATTCTTTCTTGTACGTTTGCTAGTATTTGATCCGTCAATGGTTTTGCGTCTTGACCGAATTCTTGCCCGAGATATGTGACAATTCCTGAATTGTTTTCAAATAACGTTTTATCGTTGCTTGATGTTTTGTTGGTGTTCACCTCAAGTTTCAGTCTTTCGTATTCGGCCATAGCAATCCTAATCGCATCTTTTTCTCTTCCAGGTGTGACCATGATTAGTATGTCATCTGCATAGCCGATTGCAACCATGAAGCGTTCTTCGTCTGCTGGTTTCTGATTAATGCGGTAAATTAGCTCAGAAATCACGCTTGCAAATAAATGCATGGCGAGCGGACAGCCTTAACTCACTCCAACTTTTATATCTTTTACATGGTCACTCCATCGGTTTTGTTGCATACATAATGTATTTATGTGTTGCGGGACCTACATTATTTCCGTTTAAGTTTCTAGCTAGGATGTCGTGTATAAGTAGTAATATATTGAAGTCTCGTAAAATAGAACAGGAAGAATATGACGAATAGACGATTGATTTCAAAAACTTGAATGTGAGATATTTTGTTTTATTTGCTGTCAACTCTATTCTATCTTCCAACAACTTTGTTCTATTTGCGATTCCATATGTGAATCATATTTTAATAAAAACTATTAATATTATAAATACCAACCGCTCTATATTTGTTTATGATTAAAAAATTTACGTTTAAGATAATTCAGTGATAAGCTATAAATTAAAAGTGATAAGCTATAAGAGATTATTTGAAAAATGTTCTTGGTATTTGTGTTACAGGAACGATTCAATAACAAAAATATAACTGTTATTATTAAAGATGATGAGTGATTATGATTGCATATTGACAAAAGATTAATAAATTATATTTCATGTGACAAACACTGATTCAAATATAAATATTTATTTGTGATCAGATTTGGTTTATTCGTCATCACTCTTTTCTATATGTTAGAAATCTCACATATGTTATAACTACGGTATATTGTTTACTTTTAAGACCTTACCACATTATTAGTTTGCCATAAGATTCATCACCTCGCATATTTTGAGTAATAATTGTCAAAGTGTTATTGGTCGTAGCTCTCAGGTCAATAATGCACTATTTTGAAACAAATAATAGCTTTCGTGAACTAATATCCTAACCTATCAAAAAATCTTTATACTGCGTTTCACAACAATCTAATATAAGCAAATAGGATGCAAAATACTGTTTTGAGCTGAATAACAACGAAAATATGCTTTAAAATAACATTAAAACCTAGTTGTCTCAGACGTTCGCTCAGTATTTCTCATTTTAATAGAAACAATTAGAGTACCCCTATATTTTATGAAAACCGCTCAACCAATTGAATATTTTATTACGGATACACCTCTACGAAATCTAATATTATCTTAAAACGTATGTTATGAATTATACTAACCACTTACAAAATATCAAGTTCTTTATTCGTCTATATTTACCACGAAGCCGGTTCAGATAAAAAAATTAAAATAATTAAAATAATCATCAGTTCACTACCCGCAGCATTTTGCAATTAAAATTTTGATACATTAATGAAAAAAATATATATGTAAACGGACACCATTAACCACGTTATAAATTAAATGTTTCTTGTGATTGAAGTAATGTACTGATGTTTTTGAGAGTGAGCCGATATATAGTTAATAGAATTTAACGTGCTTTATATATTTGAACAAGAGATGTAATAATTTTGTCAGTTAATAATGATGCACTGCCATTTGTTGTGAAGAATGCGCAAGTTATAAAAGTTGGATATTTAGCATTTAACATTGATACCATAAATAGAAACAGATTCCTGATTGGTAATTTTTTGGCTCGACTTGAACCCTCCTTTCTCTTTTAAATTGGCTTCACTTCGTCATTCCATTTTGTTTTCCGTTTTTCAATTTTCGTGAATATGTGCTGTAGCTATTTGTTATTCAAAACCAAACTTATATAACATGCAAGCAATTGATCGATTCCCGGACTTAGCTTTTCAACAATTTCAGAAACACTAATTTTGAACAGTAATTGAGTTGGAACCGAGTAGGCAGGTCACAATTAATTGAATGAATTTGTTTTACCTTGACCGCGAATAATCAAGTAAAATTTTATTTAAATTATGCATTACACTTCAAATATTAGCACTAAATGTTACTATAACTTAAAAACCCAAAGCTTTATGAACAATTCAACATGGGATACTTCGTGAAATTATTTATATCTGTACTAGAAAAGTTAGTTACGCTATAAAAGTAGAATGTAAACAGTGCTTTTATTAATTCAGAGTTTTTACCAACTAGTTTCTGCAATTCTGGAAACCTTCTAGTGCTTATCTTGTTGATTAAAAATCTAACACAAAAGCTTAATCACGGTAGAAGTTTCGGTCTTCATATAATTTGTTAGTAAATTAAATGTTGAACTAATCTTTCTGGTAATCCGAGCCTTTTTGAAGATACTGACTGAAAAAAGCCGATAATGCTCATACAAGACAATCGGTTAACAGTTGGAAAACCCCAACATCAAACTAAATGGCTACATACAACGGATCAAACACAAATATTGCTCAATTATTATGAAAATGTTATTGATAGAACATATAATAACTTATTATATTTAAATTATCTTTTAATACTAAATATATCTTATACTTTTCTTATACTTTATAATTTCATTTGCATAGCTGCTAACACTTCTTCGATTTGAAATACTGTATTCCCAGATTACTTAATCAACTATTCGTCAATGAATTAACTATACCCCAGAAAAATCTACTTCTCCAATGCATTCAAACAATTACATTACTATGGAGTGGTGTTAGAATCAAATAATATGTTAAAATTAATTATAATATATTGAGCAACTAAATAATATGCGTAAGAATAATAGTCAGTTACGTATAGTCATAATTCGAGGTGGTTCTCGTAGAGTACATACTAGTAGTAGGTTAAATATTTTATCAAATTTATTTCATTGATCAGCGTTGGAGTTCTGAATGAACTGCACCCATATTTCAATCTTTTAATTCGCAGCACGGATCTGCTCCTTTATTTTAAATTTGATAAATTCTTTCTGGTGAGTCATTGACTCTCTGAACTTTGAGACTCTGTTCTCAGCTTAGATTTTTCTTATTTGCTTGTGAGAACTGTGAACTGAGAGTATTTTGTTGTAGAACATGAGCTCATCTGGTTTTGGGACTTCTTGATGTGAGAAGTCATAGTCTGAAAAATTCTTGTGGTGCTTAAGTGTTTTTGCATTAGTAATTTTGTTTTTAGTAAAATTCAAGAATTCTAATAAAGTTAACTTTGCTAAAGGAGAAACATCTATTATGCACGCATTAAATGTAGAAATATCTTCTAGTTTATATAAGTACTACAATGGATGCAAATCGACAATTTTCGTATAAACCATGTTTAATGTTTTTAGATTTTTCAAAAATTGAAGAGGCCATATGTCAGAAACATTTGTTTCACAGATACTTAATTCTGCCAATTAAGTGCAGAATTTAAGAGGTTCTATATTCTAAAGTTATTAATTATCACTTAAATCTAATTATTACAAATCTACGAAGTTAGAAAGATATGACATTTCCGTAATATTGTTCGATGATAATTATAATTCTTTCAAACCGAATAGCTGAGGAGGAATAGTAAGTAGATCTGTGGTTTCTGTTTTATTCAAATTTAATCTCTGTAATTTTGGAGAATGTTATAGCCCAGATTTATCTTCTAGTTTGTTACAACTGAGTGTTAATTTCTCTAAATCAGACAAAGCTAGTGTGTAGGAAGTTAATTTATTATAAAATAAATTTAAGTGAGTTAAATCAGATAAAGATTAAAGTGTTGAAATATCTTCGATACTATTACTATTTAAATCGAGTGTTCTCAGGTTTTTGAGCTTGGAAATGCTAGAAATGTCAGCTATATTATTATTTGAGAGGTTTAGTTCAGTTAGGTTAATGAGGAAAGAAATTAGATAGATATGTTCTATCTCTCTATATTTCAATGTAAATTTTGTAGCATTTATTACGAATTCTTAACTGAAGGAAAGCAAATTTCTATTCGAAGCATCTTCCCAGACTTTTAGTTGAATATTCATTTCCAAAAGATTTTCCATTTGCTCTAAATCGAGTATTTCTAGTTTTTAGGAGGAGCGAAAGTGATTCAACAAGTCTTCTTAACTTCTGATAACATGATTTTGTTTCATGGTAACTGATTGGGAGCGGAAATGTTATAACATTTAATTTTAAGTGAAAATAAATGAAGAATCGAATTGAACACATAATATACAACATTTAAAGGTAAAGTACTAAACCGTCAAGGATGCCGAGCTGCTGTCAAGGATCGGTATGGCTAAGGGCATGCCATCAACGAGTCTTCAGGATTGGAAAGCGGCAACCGCTCCATTGCTTCCCTAGAAACGCAGATGGTACGACGCAGGTGGATTCCCGAGGAGGTGCACCTAACGTACATAGGTGTATCTAAAACTAATGATATATTTAAAAGCAATATGTTTATAAAAAACACGAAAAATAGTTAAAATATGTATAACTATACTTGTTGATCACTTAGTGGTTAATTTTATTACAACGCCAGTTAAACCAACACATGCGACGCTAAGTCCTGCGATTATTGCTTTAGCAATAATAAGTTGTTATTGATAATCATCTAAATCTTTTCCACCTTTTATAATTTCTTCTACTGATTCTTTTTTGAGAAAGTCGTCAACTTTGTACCCTTTTGATTCAGCCCATGTAAATGCACGTCTCATTAGTTTTCTATATTATTGAATAACTTATTTCTTATTTGCGAGTGAAGTTCCGTATTTTACATAATCTATTTCTGATTAGCAAATCTCAATGCAAGTTAACTTTTATTCGTCCCTTGTTAAGAGCTATTTAAAGATAAATTCTTAAAACTCCTTTTGTTAAGATAGCTTTACAAATATAGCAGCAACTAATGGTCTTCCATAATATGCTGCATTCATTACTGGTGTGAAATTTCCCGTTCTAATTTAAGGAAGCTCTGTTTATAATAGTTTTTAGTTGAAAAATACACTTTTTACTATTGTTCCATGACACATAGATGCGGTAACAAGGTTGTTGAATCCAGAATCATCAATATTACCTTCAATTTTAGTATCATGAGAATCTATGTATTGTAAAATACAGTTTATAGACTAAGCTGATGCTCTTAATAAAGCGATTTGTAAACAGCTTGAATTCGAATGTAATTTGCATTTCGAAAATTTTGAAAATCCAGGTGCTTATATTTAATGCGCACTATTTGTTAGATCATCAGCTTCCAAATTCAAAAGATATAGCACAGATGGTGCACAATTGAAATAGCACGCATAATGTAATGCGGTGAATCCTTAAAATATTTATTTTGCTGGATCTGATGGTCGTTTATCTCTTGCATTTTTAAAGCTCTTAGATAATTCGATGAGTCTTGGAACATCGTTCTTAATACATGCTGTAAACCAGACGTCAGACATTGGAGTGGTGGTCAATTACAGTAAATCATCGAATAACATCTTAATTTACTTATTTAAATATTCGGATACAACCACAAAGGATATATCGCATTTGCTTGAATTGAATGATGCAATCTGCTGTATATTTGTTTCATTAGTGTCGTCTGGGTGTGATACGCATTGTGTTTTCTAAAATAAAACTAAAATAAAACTTAAGTACTGAGTAATCAATAACTAAAGTAGAATATTCCAATTCGTCCATGTTCCAATGTATAAAAATACATGGTACATAAAATTAACAAGATAGCACTTCAAATTCTATAATGGTTGGGTCTCACTTTATCATCATTTTTCGCATCCAAAATAATTTTATAATTACATTTAACGCAAAACTTCACATTTCCGCTCCAAATACTGCTCTTATTACTTTCCCTCAATTCTCAGCCGTTAATTTCAATAATAATTCCAGTTTACAACAAGAAAAAATACCTCCAAAACACTTTGAATTCCGTTTTCGCGCAAACGAATTCCCTCTTTGAACTCGTTTGCGTTGACGACTTCTCAACCGACGGTTCAATATAAATTCTGAACGACCAATTAAAACTGACACACGGCCCAAATGATTTAAACACCTCAAATGGTAATCCAGACTAAAATAACGAATCAAATCAAAAAGATAGTTATGGATAACGAGAAAATGACAACAAACAAAATAAATAGAATTAAATAAAAATGAAGGTTATTAGAAACGGACAAAACAAAGGACTGCTTAAGGCGAGACAAATTGGAGTTGAGCACGCGACCGGAGAATACATTTTGAATCTAGACGCTGACGACTTGATTAACAAACGCACCATTGAAAAACTAAGCGAACAACTCAAAAAGAATAAAGATATCGACATTATCCACTTCAGAGAAACCATCCTAGAAATAACCGAAAATGGAGGATACGAACGAAACCAATTCACTTGGGCAGACCCACAAAAATATAGCGTTGTAAAGAAACCAAATATCCTGCCACTCATCACCAAAACAGGAATGGGCTTCTCCGCACACGGAAAACTCATCAAAAGAAGTCTCTACCTCAAAATATTCAACATGCTGCAAAACGACAAACACATCATATACAGCGAAGATTTCCTTCAAACTGTACTACTCTATGAATAAGCCTAAAGTTATCTAGGTGTAAATATTACATTATATAACTATATTCAACGCGAAGACGGAGCTATTATGCAAGTTGCGTCATAAACTTAGAAAAGAATAGATGACTTGATATATGTGACCAAATCACTAAAATAATTAGTTTCTTAAGAGCATTAATGGGATATTATGAAAAATGTTGTTACTTTCATGATTTAAGCCTCATAACACAACTGTCAGATAAAAGAATAATTTTACCCTCTTCTGAATAAGGAATGGAAATAAGTACTAAAGAAAGGTTAGTGTTAATCATTGTGAATTATTTAAAAAATATATAATCACTTTAAGTTAGTTTTTCATTTTATATCCTAAAATTATATTATCTAACTGTATTATGTGTAATAGTATTCATCCCACTAATTATTTATCAAAAAGTCTCCGCTACCTTAGTATCTCATGGCTATGACTATGTCTCTATTCTACTTAATTTTCAAAACATTTTGTTTTGCTAACAATAAATCAGTCTATAAAAATTTCAACTAAAACGAACCAAATTAAATCGCATAAAATATTCTAGTGGTTATATTATTACATTTTAACACAGAAAGTTTTGATATTTTATAATAATTTCGTTCATCATCAATGCCATCATGAACGTAACAACTGAAGTCTTGCTAGTTAGAATCAGTTAAAATAACTGAATCTGAAATTTTTTAATCTATTTAAATTGTCGGTTCCCAGACAGCTGACCTAATATTATCAAAATCATTACTAAGTTGGGTTATATTCCTACAGTTTAGTACTGATCCAAATGGTTTTAATTACACACGCTGATAAGATGTTTTAACACGTATTTCTGTTGAAGTTAATAACAAAAATATTGAACTATCAGTTATTAAATTTAATCCTTCGAACCATACGGTTTCAAGTTGATAATTTGCTCCCAAAATAAATAAAGAATGCATTAACTAATCTGTTATATAAACATCTCTTAAATAAAGGTTTTTCAAATTGAGTTCCAAATCTTTGTATTTCTTTCCAAATATATTGATTTAATATTTGAATTTCTTATTAAATGCATTTTTAACGCAAGAACACGTTAGTGATAATAATTTTGGTTTTTCTAGTAATAAATAAAGTAAATGTTAATCAGTTATTTAAAATGGAACTTATTTTATTGTTACATGTTGTAAGTTCATAAATTTATTTACTAAAATCTCGAATATTTCTTGGGTGATCTTTTTTGGTGAGTTTTATTAATTTTATATGTATACAAGTTTTAAATTTGTTATTGAATTGTTTAATTGCGTGGTAAATTTACATTACTACTCAATATTAAGTTGAGCTTCAACTAGTTGATGAAAATCGAGTAACTGTTTTGTCACAATATTATTACAAATTATAGCGTTTTGATCGTTTTAGCACAACACTATTCTTTTTAGTTTAGGACAGTTAATTTGAAAACATTATTTTATTCCTTATAAAGATTCTACTTTAATAGTGGTTATATTATCGTGATTAAGTACCATATCATTCAAATCTTTATCGGTTTATATAATCAAATACGATAAATTTGAAAAATAGTTTAACGAAAGTGTTGAAACATTTTTTATTTTAGTGAATATTTAAGTTACTAAAGATTTAATACTAGATTGTTTTGAAAAATAGTCTTAATCGGTATGTTCATCCACTTCGTCTATAAATTATATTTTTTATGTTACTAATTGAGCAAGTTATTTACAGTATGACAATAAAGTATATATTTTCCCATTATTTTAGTCCAGTTAGTTAGTATTTGCAACTATTTGTAATCGCTTAATAGGCAAATTATTGTATTCACTATTTTCACGTTTTAGAACCCTTGTTAAAAAATACTGTTAATCTTATGCATATGGAATTGTTATGTATTCTAGTTTTTCGAAGAGACTAACGATCTATATTATCATTTCATTAGTGATATTCTATTCCTGTAATTTGCAAACATCAATTTCTTAAATACTTTTATATTTTGCAATAGATTGATCTATTTATTCAATTTGTTCAATTCCTTCTATATTTCCAAAAAAAGTAATCTTAGAAATTACACTACAAATATCCTATTTATACTCAGGATAGATATTATAAATATGAGGAAGCGAATTAATCGGGATATTCTGTATTAATGATTGTATATACAATTTTTCATCGTTTACATCATTTTATGATTATAAACGCTCCGTTGGTGATTGCATTTTGATGTGATGTGGAAATATTTAATATATTTTACTTAATTTGTTATGATATTATATTTTCTGCATTATTGAGACACATTTAATTTGTCCCAAGTATACTTTAATATAATTGTTGTAAATGATTACAAAAGATATACTAGCGTCAAATCTAAAAATAAAATATTATATGATATTAAAATGTATTAAAATTCTACATCACAGAAGTCATTCTTGCTTGTGTTGCTTTTCAAGAGACTTGAGACGGAGTTCTCTGTTCTTGGTGATGTTAGCACGGACGCCGTTGGAGGATGGGATGGTGACGAGGGACTTTTCCTTACCGAGGACAAAAACGTTGTCTTGGCGGGTGATGAACTTCTGGCCTTCAGAGTCAACGAGTTGAACCATGGTGTGGGAACCGTCATACTTGGTGACAGCGGCGATCTTACCGATACGACCGCAGTTCTTACCAGCGGTGACTTGGGCAAGAGCGTTAGTTTCGAACTTGGCAACTTCGGAAACTTCACCAGTCTTGAGGTTGAACTTGATGGTATCAGAGGTTTGGATGGAGACGTCGAGGAAACGGATGTTACGGCCGTCGTGAGTGTGACCATAGAAGATACCCTTTTCACCAGTGGTGATGGCCTTGATCTTCAAGAGCTTGTATTGAGCTTCCTCAGCCTTGATTGGGAGGAGTTGGAAACGGCCCTTGGTGTCATACATGATACGATAGTTCTTGTTGGTCTTGGCAACGGTGAGAACGTCCATGAAACCAGCTGGATAACCTTCGTCCATTCTTGGCTTACCGTCAACGGCAATGTTCTTTTAGCGGATGACCATACCAGCTTCACGCATGTCGCGAGCTAAGTGGAGGCGGTTGCGGACGATGAGGGTCAATGGGAGGCACTCAGCTATCTTGTGTGGACCTTCAGATGGTCTTGGGGCATAAATACCACCCATCTTGTGGAGCATCCAGTGATGTGGGGCATTGAGGCGTTTCATATGAAGTCTTGGACCACGAGTCTAAGGTGTTAGATTTCAGCCTTTATATCAGTGAGACATACCATTACTATCAAGGAAAGGAAATGGTGTGAATTCTGAAAATTTAATTATAATTATTATATTTCATGTATAATATTGAACCACTTCAGTTGAAAAAACAAAAGAAAAAATATTTAAAATTACAACTGGTATATTATCTCTAAGTATAACACGCTAGTGTAACTTCTCCTTGTTTAGAAGCTTATACAAATATAGTAAATAATTCTTTAAATAATTCTTTAAACCAAAAAATTACACAGCATTTTATATCATTTTAGTCAAATAAAAATAATAATTGTTTTTTGATTAATTTTATTTTAAAAATTTAATTCATTCGTAGAAATTATATTTCGCTCTTTGTCCAACTAAAATATATCCGTCTGTCACATCCTAACTTTTAAAGCGTACGCAAACTGGTTCGTCCTCATTCTGCACAAACAATGTTCCTCTGAATCCATTTATTTTCAGCTTTTCATCCGGTACTACTATTTATAAACCATTTTATCCAGTTATTTAAATCTGTCCCTCGTCCCCTTGAATAATAAAATTGTGCTCCGTTTCGAACTTGAATTTTTAATTGTCGGCCACTTGAAGAAGAGTTTCCTCTTGTTCAGCGTCTTTTAACAGCACAAAAGAACTGGTGAGAACTTTTTCGCAGCTTTCGCTCAGAATAACGCACTTACAACCTGCTAAATGATCATTTATTGTGAATTGATCGTTTGATTGAATTATCTCGTGAATTTTGTTTTGTGGACCCAATATTATGATTAATGGGGATACGAACGTATTTTTAACAGCGTTAGATATTTTAAAAGTGTATTGCTCCTCAGTGGTCATGTCCTCGAGGTCAATTGGCGATGTGATTATATTTGGTGTTAAGGGAGGGGAAATGTATTTAGTGGGTGATAATTTACACGGAATTGATAGCTGCTAAGTTATTTAAGAACGGAATAACTAATTGAATTAATTTAACTCTGCTTAAAATATCAACTATTTTGAAGTTGAAACGAGAATGAAACTGTTTTACAGCTCTCTTGTTACTGGCCACTAACGAACAAAAGCTTACTCATATATTTAATAGGCTGATGTGAAATCCAAATGTAATGACTTGAAATGATAGTCAGAAACTTAAATCAAATAAATATCTTCAAAATTAAATATTTCTTGTTCTGTATCTTTTTGTAAACACAATTATTAATTTTTAAAACTCAAATTTACTTTTACAGGCAAGTTTTACTGGATAACTGAGCAACTTAATGACTCTATTGATTATAATGGGATCTGATTCGAAATGGGCAATACTCTGCAGCAATAATCGGATTTAGCTTGCAAATAAAGAACTAACCCGGCGTATTATTCCAAAATTTATACTTTTATATAATAAATGGCATTGTCTTCTTCGTATTAGAATTCTAATTTGTTATTTAGCACTACAAAAGTTCCTTTTTGCATTGTTTTGAGTTTTTAATAACCTACTAGTGCAAATGAGAGGTTGTCAGAGGATGATATATTTGATTTAACTTGTACAATTAAATCCGATGAGCTTGTGTCTTTATTTACTGCGTAGTTGAAGGGCTAGTTATCTTTTTAAATTATTTCTATGTCCAATTGTGTTTCTTCTGCACTCGAACTTTCTTCGATAATTGATTCAGAGTTTTCTTGCTCAAATTCGATGTTTTTATTTTATTTAACGTAAACTGTGTCCGATTATATCTCTTTTACAAGTAGTTTGTCATCGTCGAATATTTATGCGATTATTTTGTACATTCCGCCCGTTTTGTATTTGAAATAGTTTTTATAACTTGTTTTAACAACGTTGTTATTGCAATAGTATTCGTATTAAACATATTTTTATAGCTTTTTGTTAAATTTAGTTTCGTTTTCAACAGTAATTCGTCCCGGTTCAACTTTTAACTCAATGTTTGACACATTTGGAATCCACTTCACGTTATTTTCGATAATTGCGAACTTCCGACGTTTAAGCTAGAACATATCTATCAGAACAAATCTTTTCCACTCCTCTTTGGATAATTTAATTCCTTCCTCAGTTTGGACACCGAATTTCTGAATTTGGATTTTAAACGGAAAAGATTCGGATCTGTAGGTTAAATTTAACACTAATTCGAATAATTCATTATTGTCAGAGATTTTAACTTATTTATTGAATGAGCTGTTGAACTACTTGATGGCTTATATTAACACCTCTGCACCACGCTCGGTTTCTTTTTTATATAATTGCAATATTAACTTGTTAATCTGCTTAGATAACTGCTACTTGGTCTTAGATGTACGATAAAAGTGGATAAAGGAATACTACTCCTCGGTTTTGATCTGTATCATATGATTCACCTTCATACTGCCTAGTACAGTAAATAATATATTTTCGCGCTTGAACTACTGCTCTTACTACGTTATAGATGAAATAGTCGTTTATTGCTAATTAATCACTATCTATTTTATCTAATTCTTCTTTTTAATAATCTCGAGCTTAACTCCTTTGGTACCCATTATTTTATGTTAAATATTCTTTAATTCCCCGTGAAAATTAACAAATTAGTTGTTTTTGAATGTGAATACACCTATTTATTCATTAATTTCAACGGTTAATATATTAAATACTTCAGATTAGCTTCTCCTTTAACAATAAATATCATAAATTTGCTAATTGATACCATTTTCTTGAATATTATCTTAAATTTGAACGTTGTTTTAAAATTGTGAAAGAGGGAATTGTAATGAATTTGCAACTTCATCGATATAGACAAGTTTTTAAAACGATTGTGATATTTGGAAGCCCTCCAGGATTTGATATCCTGTTAATATAAGCTGTTAATTTACAATGGGTTGATCGGCTGTTTTGTAGCAGGTGAGCAGTAGTGAGTTTCCTTCTATAATCGACTCATATTGCAGGATGTCAATGATTAAATCGCATTATTAACTGCTGTTTGAAACACCGTATTTTTGCGCGCTTTGTACGTAAAAACGTTCAAGGAAAAATTTAACGAACAGTCTGAACGAGTTCATGGATTCGTGCAGGTTATTTGTTAATCTCTTAAGTGTCTCGTCTTTTTGAACCTCTTTCTAGTAGTTCAAATTCTCAACTTGCGTTTTATTAACTTTCGTAGTATTCATTTATATACCATCAAGATATGAGTCAATATTAACTAGCTTCTAGTCAAACGCGTTGACTGGCTTCAAACCATTTAAAGTCTCAGTTAAATATTCTACATTTGGAACGGACCCGAACTCGAGCACCTCAAGCCGTTAAAGGGGTACTTCGAGGGAGTCCTCAGCGTTCATTTGAAAGTCGTTCAGAGAAACGTCCAGATAAGTTAAGAAATCAAGCTGAGGAAAATGAGTAAAGTTCTGGAGGTTGTTAAAACGGAGCTGAAGTGACCGCAAAAGAGGAGTCTCAATCAAATAAAAGTCCTTTAAAAATGACAGATTAATATTATCAGCCTGTAAATGATGAATGCTGCAAAAACGGCCCAAAAACGCGAAATTGGACAGCGGATTCCCGCTTATTAACAGAGATTTCACATACGGAGCATTCATAGTTAACTCGATGTCCTCCAAATCCTAATAGGCCAAATTCAACTCAGAAGTTGTAGGATCCAAAGAAAGCATGATTTTGATGTGGAAATTTATATAACCATAAAAAGATGCATATATAATAAATATCTATAAATCATGATAGAACATGTTCAGTCTTAATCTAGTATATTATTCTTTATCAAAAACAGCTAAAATAATCTATATATTAATACTTGATTCATTGTTTTTAGGGTTCTAAGGACTAATAGATTTTTAAATTGACTGGAGTATACGGTAAAATCTCGTTAAAAGACTCTTGGATACACTCGCGTATAGAGCCAGGCAAAATCGCATATAAGCTTTTAATATTAAAAGTTTATACGCGAGATATCCTGTCTCAAGAGTCAATACGTGATCAACTTGGGTCTACAAAATAAGTGTAAAATATAATATTTTTAAAATGTAATCATGTTAATTCTTCATGTTAAAGCGCTATCATGATAATTGTAAGCAATTAGTATAGAGGTTGTGTTCGAAAATCATATAGTGTCCACTATATGTGTTTCGTCCACTAAGTGGCCGAAGTGAAAAGGTGTCAAAATATTTTTATTCCATTTTATATTTATTATGGTGTGACCTGATCGTTTTACATTTTTAGAACCACTTTATATTTAATTGTAGAATCTCACTTATTGTAAACCCGAACTTGATCTACATACTATTGTTTATCAAAATAATTGCAGTTATAATAACACAAATTTTTCAATTCACTGTACTAGTCTATCAAAGTACTAGTCTATAGACGTAAGTTGCTGAAATTTAACAAATTTGTATTTTCATGAAATAAATACTTAAATTATAACAGCTTTGTGATATTCTGAACGTAGCATTAACAAAATATTTACTTTGGTGTATTATATTTATCGCATACCTTCCAAAATTTAAAAATTTTAACTTAAAATAATAGTCATGATTATAGTCTTTAAATATATAGCTTACTGATTAAATAAGTGAGCTTTACGTATTTTATAAACATTATTATAATTTTACCATTTCATTTATCATTCTATGTTTAGGCTTTTATTTCTTAACTAATTCATAGTTGCGGAGTGGGTTCATATAATTCGCAGAACTTCATTATATTTAAAATAGATTGGATATAGTGTCAAAACATATAAAAGCCAAAAACGTCATTTTGGACTACTTAGTGGACGAAACACATATAGTGGATATGATTGATTTACGAACACAACCTCTATTCTCACACTTTCTACCCCAATACCAATCATCAGGTAAAAATGTGAACATTATGCTTAAATGAGATTAGATTAGGACTTTACATGAGAAATCTCAAAATATCTAATAGAAGTACGTAATCATGTATTGACTTTATACTATTCCAGAGTATATACGCGAGTGTATCCAAGAGTCTTTTAGCGAGATTTTATCGTATATATTTTAACATTGTGTAAATAATTTAATAACATTAATAATGATGTGTTTTAATGTATTTGGTTCAATGATAAAGGTATACGCATAATATTATTTTTATACTCCTTATTACTGAATTGGAACTCTTTCAAACTTAATTTAATTTATTTACTAATGATAATATGATGATAATGTGGCAATCGCTTTGGTTAATAAATATATTAAATAAGTCTCATTTAAAATTAATAAGTGTTATAAATACGCATGTTTATTAAAAATTGTTGATTATAATTTGATTTAACGTGTGATTTTGTTTTTGGATCAATTAAAATTATAAAAATAGTTTAGTAATGTTTGCTAAATTGTTGCACCAATTATTTAATGTAAATTTTTAAATTATTTATAACCAGTGAATAGTTTTGATTAAAATTTCAATAACATAATTTATTATTATTTCTTATTGTTAAAATAATTTATTAAATGAAATACGAATATGTATGTACATTTTGTTCCTAAATTCATTAATCAATAAATACAGTAGAATACTACAACCACTTCCAATTTATGATCCTATTACAAATATTCGTTCTAAATGAATTGATTAGATCGTAGAAAAAGGAAGTTTTTAACTGCTATGATAACAAAGCCGATATAAATATTTTTGATGATAGTAAGAAAATAATTATATCACTAAACTCAATGCATGAGCCATAATGCATTTTTCCTCACGGAGTTCAAGTAAGTATTGAAATGGATAGTCTTACAACTTACGAGCCTTCTATTTACCTCTATGACTATGATTATAATTCAACTGACGAAATATCAATGATATGTGATGATGCTTTATGCGCGAATTTATAGAACACTAAAACTGGAGTGATAATAGTAGAGTCAAAAACTCATATTACTTATTTATAAGTAGGTTCCGTCAGAGTTTCAAGAGGTTAGTCTATGAGCTGTTTTCATGATGATGATTCATACGTTGAGCTCTTGGATGGCGCTATTGTAGTTAATTTATTCCCTTCACACTCTTGTTTAGAATCGATTGTGATGCCAGATGCAGTTACGATGAAAACTCCACACTAAGCTCAGGTCTTCATCGTATACAGTGATGGAAGTGTGTCTGTTCACGATCCAATGATAATAGATCCTTTAACTTTGGTGCTCGACCCTCTGCGTGAATGGCAGGAGAGTCAAGTCGGAGTTAGACTTTAGTTATCAAGACCAGGTATTTCGGATTACTTTCTTTAATCTTCAACCAATGGTATTGTTACGAAAGCTGTTAAAAAAGTATTGGTGAAATTATATTTCACGACTGATGAGGGTTCAAGCACTTCATTAATTAAAATATCTCAGACTACAATGAATTACTACAAATTTGTTGGAATGTTAGATGCGTATCAAACTATGAGCATTTAGTTAACTAACGACGGTTTCATAACCAGGAAAACAAAAGGCGCTCTGATGGATCAAAACAACCTCTACTTACAATCTTTAGGAGTTACTTCATATGTGGCCGAATACATTTTTATTCCTTATGACCTAAGTAAAACAGATCAGTTCTGGTTTAGACTCATCTCAACTAAAACCACAAATTATTTATTCAATGATAATTAAGTGCAAAGTTCGTGCTTAACTCGTTTTCCAGGTTAGGGATGTGAATAATTGGCTCAATAATTAACATAGTTTTCGGTTAAAGAGCTGTTCATAACCGTTAACCTTTATTACTACAAAGATGAATAAATAATTACAAATTACACTGGCGCGGTGAGCTAAATAACAGATTCGTGTTTCAGCGATTCTGTAATACACTATAATGTGGTCTAATAAAGGGCTTAAATTATAATAAATATTAACAGTCAAAGTTAAAACTGCACGATTGAAGAAAACGACGCATTAACAATAAAAATTTCGTTCGGAAACGGAATACTTATTAAAACTTTTGATCTTGATTATGTTCCGGGTTAATAAAAGTATGAAATTGAAAATATAGATCTCGCTAACAAACCTGAAATACGAGTAGGTTTCTTTGAAGAAAGTGTGTTTGTTGATGCTGTGTCTATCACTTAATATAATATATAAAAAGAAAGCAATATACGTCACAGATCCATTATTATTGTAATTTTAGTGTTGTCAGCTAATCTAGTATTCACAGTTTTATATATATTCACAATATTCTTAATATTACCTTAGTTTTACAAAATAGCCCAAAACATTGCTAAAACTTATTAAAAATATGACCAAAGTATGTTTGAGTGATTAAAACAATAATAATATGAATAAAAGCATCTATTATAATTTATTGTTTCACTTATTCTCTGTAATTGTAGATTATAAAGCAGGTTGCATCATTTGTTGTGGAATCTCAGCACTGTCATTAGATTTCTGTTTTAAGCTTTATCTTTTCTTAATAACTAAAACAGAAACAATAACGACAACAACTACTACTACAGCAGCAACAGGAATTCCGACAGCAAGACCAATGGTTTATTTGACATTAGTAGGCTTAACACAAATATTATTTTTAAGTGTAAAAGAATTTTTGCATTAACACTAATTTTAAATAAATATTGCGTTAATATCAATAGAAGTACAGGTTGTACAAACAGAATTTTTAACAACAGTTTATGAGCTCCAACATGAAGTGCAAACTGAATTTTATCCTCCAATTAATCCATTAGCCTCAACACATTCACAATTTTGTGATTGGATTGACCATGAGCTCAAACTAAATGCAATATCACATGTTGTACACGCAGAATTAATGTAATGTTTATTACTAAGCTAGCAACAAGCTTCAGAGGCACAATTACAAGCAGAATGGATTTGACGGGCCTACATAGCCTTTGCTTGTATCACATATACACTAATTTTATTAGAAAATACTTCCTGTATATTTGCTTTCGCATGTTGCACATTACGGACCATCAATAATTTTACCATTTCCCCAACAATTTTCACAAATTGTATTTGATGCTCCTATATATCCTGGAGCTGAACACTCACAAATCGAATTAGAATAAACACTTCCTGCTCCAAAAGCTTGAACACACAACTTACAGATTCCACCATCATTATATTAGCAAACCATTTCTTTTATAATGAGTTTCACACACTATTTATCATTTTGCGCAAATTCATTGATTTCAAAACAGTCAGCAACACATAAGCTTTTATTAGCGCTAAGCAATAAATTACATATGCATTCATTGTTTTCAAGAGTAAAACCGTTATTACAATATATTTCTTGAGTCAAAATATATATTAGCATAAACATATAAAGAAGTGGGATTTATAAATGTGTTCTAAATAGTAAATATATAATTTATTTTTGTTTATGTATTCTGTTTATGTATACTAATAATCTTTTAGATCATTAGATATTTATTTTGATATAAATATTTATGATTATATTGGAATGAATAGGATTATTACTATTTTGATATAATTACACTATATATTTATCACACATAAGTGAATGAAATGAATGAACACATAAATGATAATAAATGCATAATTTATGATAAGTGATGCATTTATTATCAAATTATAAAGGAACATATTCCTCTCATACCAAATGTCTCACACGACATTATCACTCGTCATACCTCACAGAATCGTCGTGAGCTATTCTGAACTTATAACTAAAGATCTGATGTTAGTAATAATAAATATCAACAAATTCAAACAAAATTCTTATTGGATTGAGAAATCTGAAAACTATGTATAATTAATTCATACTCAAAGAATTCATAATTAACTTTTTGTATTATTTTTTGATTGTAAAATGAGTTTAGAAAATTTTCATTAATTCTGTTCACTAAATACAGTTCCTGAGAGTTATTTCTCATACGTTATAATCTTCTTACTACTCTTTAATATTCAAGACAACAATCTGACATTGCATTTCTTTTATATGATTCTTTTATTAATATTGAATTAATAATTGAATTTCAGTGTTCACTAATCTGTCTCGCATTCCATAAACTATTTTAGGGATTGTACCATCCTGCTTTGAATCTGCACTTGAATATTAACCAGGTCATTTGCTTTTTCTTGTTTCCGAATCACTTTCTAGTTCAGCTCTGCGAAACAGCTCAGTTTATTCTCAAATTGTTCTTTGAATTATATTTTGTACTGTTCAAAAATCAAATTGAACGGGATTATTTTGTGCATTTCCTCTAAGTAGCACGGGAACTGCATTTGGTGCTCAGTTTACTCTAAATATGATTGTTTTTATTACTTGATTATCTTTGTCCCGAAATATTTTTCAATTAGCTTCTATTTTAGATTCAAACCACTATCGCTTAAAACTAGGTGCTGAAGCATGTTGGTCGAGTCTTCAGTGAAATCTTTCATTTGATAATTCAGCAGATCGACTATGACAGAGTTGTGATTTTGCAACTAAACGATCATAATTCCGTTAATCATGTAAAGCACATAATCGGCATCTCTAACTTAAAATATCATTTGTTTCATACTTTCTGCGGTTATTTCAAAAATATTTACATGTTACCCATCTTCGAAATTCCACTCGTAGCTAAACACTTGTTTCTAATGCTAAAACGACCATTCTTCAACTTCGCGCAGTTACACAAAGGTTTCATTTCGATAAACGAATACTTTTTCAGAAGTTCTTACATAAAGTTCATCTTTAAAACAGAAAATACAACAGTAATAAGAATTAACGTTGTGACGGTTAAACTCTGGAATTTAGAACGCTACAACCAACTGAGAGTCTTTTAGTTTGAAAACCTAATCATTAATCTGTACATACAAAACTCCTTTACATGGAATGAACTAATGGAAGAAACCCTCGTAAATGATGATGTCACGTCCATAATAGTCTTCATTTTTATAACCAGAATATATCTCGCAGTTAATTGGAGTTTGTTACAGAATGTTCAAGTCTTTGTCTATTATGAACAGAGAATTGTCTTCAACCGTTGTATATAAATCAACATAGGGAAGCGGTTTGAATACATGCATCAGCTAGCATTTTTGTAGAATTTTTTGTGCTTCTTATTTACTACTATATTACTCTTGTTAGGATATTTAAAATTAGTTATAGAATTATTAAACTTCTTATGGATAGTTTTATCCAAACAGCTCCATTAGAATCTCATCTTTTAACTTTAGCCCTGCATTATCAAGTTCCAAAAGACCATTTATATTATCTGAACTAAATCTTTAATCAACTACCACAAATCTCTTATTTATCATGTCAAACGCTTCTAATTATAACATTTCAATCATTTTATTTACATTTTAAAAAATTAAAACAGAACTACATTAAATAATTACTTTACACTTATGATATTACTTTATTTTAGTTCTGGAATAATCGTTTTCTAACTAATAAATATTATTATATTCTTCTATGCAAACTATATTACAATATTAATAGCTTATGCTATGTGTTTAGTACATCATTTTGTATTTATCATTGATATTTATGAATAGTTTACCCCACTAATTTATAAAAAGATTATTTTTAAACACATAAAAATCTTTGCCATATTCTAATTCTTGATGCTACAAAATATTTATCTAAGTACATACTTTTTAATCTTTTTCAAATTATATTTCGAGTAATTAGTTGCTGGTTAGAATCAACTCCTTATTTTCAAATTTAATGTGTTTTAATGGTCTGGAAAAATTAAATGGGATCACATTAAGCACTTTTAAATATTAATTAATAATATAACAATGTCTTTCTTCTATAAATAGAAACGTATCATCACTAAGTTTAACTAGTGATGTTTGCAATTCTTGAAATGTAAAAATTTTGTCTTCTTTTAGATACTTTTGGTCCTTGTCTTGTTATATTTAACTATTTTCTTCAGAAGAATATGAATATTCGGAGTATTGAGATTCTTATTATGCTTCACTTTCATCAGACATCTAGATTGTGGAGTGATAATGAAAGTCGAAATATCATTATATTTTTATTAATAGTAAATTATACAGAAAAACTTCTTCTCTCTCTCTTCTTCTCTTCTTCTCTCTTCTGTATTATTTAATAATAACATAAATATAATGACTCACTTAACTGTAACCTTATCATCAGTACTAAGGCTCAATTTAATCATTCCATCTTCATCTCATAAATCATGGCAATCCACAAATCCAAACTTAGTTACACAATAACGCTACCGCAAACTAATCTCAATATCATGCCTCATCTTCTTTGATTGTCACTCTGAATAGCCTCCAGACAACCTAAGTTATTCTAAACCTAAGTTATTCTATAATATGTATTCTACTTTAGTATTGCCTCATTGGAATATAATTTCATGTCAAGGGAATATACTTTTTAGTTTTCATAAATAATAATATCTTCCACATCAGTTTAATGAGTGTTTAATTGGAAGATTTTCAATTGAATTAGAAATGTTATGTTAAATATACTCTCAAAACTGGCGCTAAAATTAATATTTATTAAGATGGGCCTGAAAACGGAGCTAAATTTTTACTATTTCACGGAGCACAAAGTTTTATTGAAATGTTGGCTCCATTTATAAACAAGTTATCCAAAAATCATAGAGTTTTGGCTATAGATTTACCAGGCCACGGCGATTCTGATCAATTCCTTTCGTATTCCGATGATGTGTTCCAAGATGCAGTAGTTGAAGTATTGGAGCAGCTCAATTTCACGAATTATTATTTGATTGGTCATTCTTTGGGCGGTTATTTGGCAGTTAAGTCGTACACTAGTCCTAAATTTGCTAAGTTCAACTAGCGTGGTGTGATTGCCTTCTGTCCTTCTGGTTTAACTACAAAATTAGCAAAAACGACGCCGATAACGCCTCAAATTGAGAGTTATCTGCTGAAGGATTTCAAGTAGAGCCTTACCTCGATGTACACGCCCAAGCAGCCCGATCCGCACCTTCCTCTCTGGCTTTCCTCTCATTTAGTGTCCATGCTCGTTGATCAACTCTCAAAAAATGCGCAAAAATCCCTTTCAATTTTGAGGTATTTCTCGGGTTTTGATTTTAACGGTTCTTTTGACGTTTTTAAAGCGGCAAACAGTTAAAATGTTACAATTGTATTCGCGGAAAACGACAAAACGATAAATTCTGAGGAATCCGCGTCGTTTTTAACCCAAAACTGTAAAGAAATGAACGTTTTGAAAGTGAAAGGAACGCACGAAATTCTAATGGCGGAACCGGAAATTTGCTGCCAAATCGTTGCAAAATGCTGCAAGTAGTGAACTTGTTTTGATTATTTTAATTAATAATGTAATATAATTATGAATATTAGGTAATTAATGAATAATCGGTGAATAATAATGAAATCGCAAACTATATTATATTATTCGTAATGATAAGCTAAAATAAGTACAACTAAAATATAGTTTTAATAAGCGCTTTCGTTTAGTTTCAACTCTAACATAAATTGATAATTTCTAAAAACCACGCAAAACAGAAATTTCAATACATAAATGAATGATGAAATTAAAATGTACAAATTTTAGAAGGTCTAGGACTTTCATTTAAAAATGAGGGAATCAATGTTATAAATAGAAATAAGTTTATCTGTAATTAATTAGAAGTTAATAAATACTATTAACATATCTATCATTAAAATTTAAGAATTATACCTGAAGTGAAATTATATAAAATAATTTTAACAGTATTTATTTTACCATCAGATAACATATTAAAATTGAATATAAATCTTGTATCATGTTTGGAACACCTATAAAGTGTTTGATACAGCCTATTATATTATCTTCGTTATATATCCCACTCACTTAACTTTCGTTATACTGGTTCAGTATCGTGTTTTAAGTTTCAAAGGTATGCTCCTTCATCTAGAAGAAGCGCCTTCAGAAGAACGAGTCAATGCTCGATTCTCCTGTAGTTAGCTTCTCTTGGGCGTCCGAGTTATTATCTTCGTTATATAAATATTTAATGCCTCGAATCATCACATCAAATAAAATATCAAAAGTGGTTCCATATTATATTTATAATTAACTCACTGGTATCGCTCAGTAATATTTAGCGTATTAAAGAGTGAAACAATATTTTAAGATAATTGAAAATGATTTAAAGATTAATTCTATAAACATTAAAACACACATCCTTTCATTGAATTTATTCTTGAAAATATCTATTTACGCTTTTGACTCATATTTTAAAGGATAATTGTAGAATCATCTATTTTCTATATTTTGATATAAATATTATGTTCTTTTTGAGTTGGATTTTCTTAAAAATCCATTTTAAAGTTATGAAAGAAAGGATGTTACTAAATTTTCAAAATACTAGTTATCTTATTTTCCTTAAACGAAAGTTCCGTCAATTTTTTAAGTAAAGCCAGAGGCGAAATATCATATATTAAATTATCATCAAGTATTAATTTCTACAAGTTAACAAGGGGTCTTAAAGAGGAGATATCATAAATTTTACACCTTGATAAATTCAGTTTTCTAAGTTTTACTAAATATTAAAACACTGAGATTTCTAAATAAAAATTACCACTAATACTCAATTCTTCTAAATTCCTTAACTTTCGTAAAACTGAGAAATCTTTAATTTTTATGTATGATAAGTCCAAAATTGAAAGATTTTCTAAATGCTGAAGAGGAACTATGTCAACAAAATCATTAAAAGCAAGAGACAATTCTTTCAAGTTTCTAAGTGAACGTAGAAAAGATACATCTTTAATTGAATTTACTGAAAGTAGTAGATAATTTAGTTATGTTAGGTATTACAAAGGAAAAATATCCGTTAAGCCACATCCATGCAGCTGAAGACTTACGAGCTATGTTAAATTATTTAATGGAGCTATATCTACATCTTAGTTTCCACACAGACTCAAATCAATTAAATTAGTTAAATGACTTAAATCTTAAATATCTGTTAATTCGCAGCAATCCAAAGATAGTTTAATAAGCTTGGTTAAATATTTAATTGGTCCTATGTGAATTTTCTTATTACCTGAAAGATCTAATTCTTCAAGATTAATAAATGTTGAAAGTATATTAATATCAGAAATATCGTTTCCTAATAATTTTAATTTGACAAGATTAACCATATATTTTTAATCATTAAGTTATTCAATTTTCAATTTTTGATTTTCTGATATTTCTTTCTAAAATATTTTCTTAGCAATAATTTATTCGGATATGTTTAGCTCTTAAAGTTGTGAGAACTGTGGGCTATTTTACATTGTGATCAATATATCGAGCATATTCTTTATTTTTTATTCTTTGATACTAAGAACTTTGAGATTATTTAATTGTATACCAAGCACATTTTCAAAATTGCAATTCTAAATATGCAATTCTTTGATTGTATTATTGTTTATATTTTATATTATATTTTAACAATATTCAACTGTTAACTTAGAAACATTTAGAATTTTTATAAAAGTGAGATCTGTAAGTTATTGATTGTTTTTAATTTTTAGCGCGCCATCTTTTATTTATTCTTTAAACTGCTCTATCATATGTTAATTATACTCAGATAGAGCGGATGAACGAACATGAATGATACATTCATCATATGTTAATTATACTCGGATAATTATTATATTTAATTGTCTTACACTGTAGTATCACCTATATTATATTACATTTGAAATGGGGTGAAATTCATTTCAATTTCATTTATATTATAACATTTTTAACAAAGTATTTTAATCTAATTTTATCTTTGAAGGATTTAAATGTGTACATTTCTAGATACATTAAATGTTAAAAACACTAAATGAATACTTTTGTGTTTATTAAACAATATCTTGATTTATTTTAAATTGTTTTAATATATCGGTCAAATTAATACTCAATCATATTAACATAATCTTGAAAATAATAACTCACTTAACTATATACATATGAAAGATCAAATTAATCATAAAAGATGGTATTTTAATTGTTAGTTTTTAATATAGTATTTTGAAAAATGCTACGAGTTGTTTGACTGTGAACACATATCTTTGCTTTGGGTCTCAAATAATACAGTACAATATTACCACAACATATTACAAAAAATATTAATGCAAAAGAATTATAGGAAGCAATACGATAGAGCGGATGAACGAACATGAATGATACCTTCTTTACTAATAAATCTAATCCTAACAATGTTAAAAAATTAAAACAAAAATTAGAACAGGTTCACAACGTTTCAACAGATTCATCGATCTTTTTATATTATTAGTCCCCCTTGTAAATTTAAATTTGGATTAATACGACTATATCACAAATCGCAGGGATGGCTGCAGCAATGATATATGGTGTTTTTTCAATCAAATATTTAGAGTCCTGACTGTTCACAAACATGGACACAAGTTGATTTATGTTTCCAGAACTTGTTGCGATGAACAAGCCAGTCGATAAACCCTCTGTGCTCTTACGCTTCCAGTTTTTGTAAATCTGCGTCGGACGAGAGAAGCAGAACATTGGGATGGTTGCATAAGCAAGGATTGTGCCAATCCAATATCTAACTGTGTTCTTCGGTATAATAGCTTCTTTCTTGCAGATGTCATAGGCTGCTTCGTTGAAGCTTAACTCGCTGTCGTAGTAAAACCCTGCCCAAACGACATTGTTGATGATTAGACCTGCAATCACAACATAAATAAATATCTCCAAAACCCTGAAGTGCGTTGCTGATGAGGTGTACTTTTTCTTAGTCAATAAAAAGTAAAAGTGAGAAGAGTTCAGAATTACATCGGTAGAAAGCCAAAATACTCCCAAGAACTTTTGCACAAACAGCTAATCCAAAACAAAGCAACTTGTCGTATTAAAAATATCTCCGACAAACCAACAAAGCAGAAAATAAGGCGAAAGTGCTTCAGCTTTACGAAGCAAGAAATTTAACCTAATCTAGGGATAAAGTGCAACAACCCAAGATACAATAGACAGCCAACCAAAAACAAACGAAACAATTTCTTTAGTTTATGACATACACTGGTCGAATATTCCAGCGATGATGCGCGAATATTCAGGATCTTCACAACGGCACGGCATTCGGAAGTGGAGTCTTACTTTATAATGCATGTTAAATTTCAACTCATTTGCGTTTTTCAAATTTTCAAAATGTACAAGAAATGTATCAAACAATCAATCTGTAAAGAATATAAAGACAGTTAATTCGCAAAAGCCAACAACAGTAGTATTAATTATCTATATGAAATTAAATTTTACAAATGTACAAATAATATAGTATTTAGTTAAGAATATATACAATATATAATATAATCTTATTATTCTTACTGTGTATCTTAATTAATATATTGTAACAGTAACCAGTATATCTAATTTATGTTGGTATATTGCTTGTATAATTTAACAAATTGATATTCTTTTAATGCACAGGTTATTATTTGAGCAGAGTAATATTTGATTTATAAAAGCGAAGTTTAGAGTAATAGTTTTAGTGCAAATTTGTTTGTAAATAAGATATTGTGAGATGTAATAAATGATTAAATTGATTGATATTGTGATTGAATCCATTGTCTTTATTCAGAAATACTTTAGTATTAATTTAAATATCAACGATTTAAATTTAAAGAAATAACTATGGTGGAACATGAAGAAGACAACTTAATAAACATACCTAATGGAATTGTTATATATCAATAAATAAAACAAACTTTATAATTATTTCAACTATATAATTCCTTTCCCTCCACACTTGCTATATTCATAAAATGGAATAAGTACATAAATTATTATACATCCATAAAATCATCGTTTAGTTCCAGAAATGGTCAGAAAAGAACGCTAATATCATCTAGTTCTTGTAGACTTTTAAAGTGTGCAAGCCATTCAGTTGTATTTACACAGATCCAAAGTAACCTTTGGAACAGTTAGAAGTAGATATCGGACATTTATTTAATCAATTTATTTATCGCGGCTATAACTTAATTCCTAGGAAAGACGCACTGTTGAGCACGTTACAACTTCTTGAAGCAAATTTGTTCCAAGACACAATGTTCCTCAGACTATTTTTGCTTCAAAAGGCTCTTGATCAAGATAAGTTGTAAAAACCCGGAACTGAACTTGAAATAGAAGTTCTATCCACAATTATTGATGTGCCAGGTAATTTCACTTTTGAACTCGATACAATTGATGACGAATTCAAATCACTTATGAACGAAATGAACGGCTGCTTAAAATCGTATTTAATTAGTTTGAAGATGTTCTTGAAAAGAACCAGAAAATTCTCACATAATCGCAAATACACAAAATCAAAAGCATAATTGAAGTTCCGCCAAGTTAAATAAGTGAGACAGAGTCCGAAATTAATTCGTTCGCAAAAGAAGCATTGCCTACAGAAATCATAAAGGGGTGATAAGTTGTCCATTTAATTGTATATTTTGGTTTTTAATATATTTATATATATATATAAATGTTAGCGATATTGAAAGAAGGCATAAATTAAATCAAGGCATATTATAGTTTTAAGTTATGCTATTTTGAGACAAATAACCACACTGTGAAACACTATAATATTGTGAATCAGCACACATATAATCTTATCCTGCATTGTTTTAACTTTGTGTAAAACTCCATGCACCATACCATTAGCAACATAAATTCAGTTTAGAACAGAGTCCTGGTTGTAAATACAATTTCAAATCAAATTACATAAAGAGTCCTGCACATTAACAATGTCCGTTGTAGAATACTTATCCTTAAAGAGGACAAACACATTTTCCATTCTAATATATTTAACCGGTAGTTGAGCACAGTAAAATGCCATTAGAAAGACCTTAGTCTTACTACTTTAGTTTATCTATTTCAATTTTCATTTGTTACTGTGAATATTCTAAACTTAAAATATTTTAGTTTAGTGCTGAATAATTATTTTGAACTTATTACTAGAATGTGTATACACGTGATTCTATTATGTTTTAACTGGTAATAACACTATTGTTCAGTATTTGATATTAATCTGTAAAATATTTAGAGATTGTAGAAATTTCGTTTGTAATTTGTTGTCCAAAATTATATATTTATTACTACGTTGATGTAATTTAAACAATTATATTTTCGCACTATGTACCGTTAAGCAAATATCCTGAAGTGCATATGCAAATTTCACCATTAAATATAAACGGAAACATACATAATAGCGAGTTGGTATTTGAAATTTTACCATTAATTAATTCGTCTTTGCACAGTCCATAGACTATATATTCTGCATTGCATATGTTTGTACAGTTATACATTTGATATGTGGATAAATAACTTAATACAAGTTAGTAAGATTCACCTACATAATTGGCAATATTGGTACACACCTATGTGAATTACAAAATAATCTTAGAATCATTCATTGCCTGGGAAACTAAATATCCATTTTCACTATTATTTTAGAAACAATAACCTATTAATTGAATCGAAGTAATATTTATCACAGAATCCTTTGATAACTAATGAATCAGCCCACTTGATTACACACTGTTGAATCTAAACTATATTTTAGTCAAGCTGATATTAAGAGATACCAGAGATTTTTGCAGAATTGTTGCTAAACACTATCCTGATGCATCGAACATTAACGAAGTATTGTAAATATTAAGATCACATTATATACAAATTAATGATCCATACAACACTTAGAACTGTATGGAAACATGTATAATTGAGTCAGTTATTACTTAGTTATTACTATTCATACCGAAAACAGCAAAATTATTCACATCGCTTATATCTAACTGAATATTTGATTGCATCACGCCTTCATTATATATAAATATATTGTTAGAATATTAGCTAAGGTACATTTTATTTTGGAGCAATATATTATTTAAGTATTTGGATTTCTCACAATATGCAAACAAATTGCTGTCTATTACTATTTCTTTATTGCAAGTGGTGCCTTATTTATTAGATAGTTGCTTTTACACAATTATAGAACACAATACGTTCATATTATTAAGTAGAACAAATAAATACAGTGAGTAATAATCTTACATAACTTCTCTATTATTCTGTTAAGTAAACCAGAATAATGATATAACATTGTAAATTAAAATATATGATTCCGATTCTAATAAGATTACTGCTTTATGTAGCACTTCAGTTATTAGTAATATTAGTATATATTAACTGAAATTATAGCTTACTAAAGAAATATTGTTCGAGTGTACTAACGGATTGTAAATTGTATACAATTCACACAATATCATAATTTAACAGTTTAATTGGATGGCAAAATCCTGTTAATAGTGTAGAACGTCTATTTATACAATATTGTAAATAGTGTCTGTGTCGGAGAAGATTCATGGATAAAAGTACTTTAAAACATAAATTATTTTTCAAACTCAGTGAGTTTGGATTAGTAGATTGTCATGATTTATGAGATGAAGATGGAATGATTAAATATAGCTTTCCAGTGTTGATAAGGTTACAGTTAAGTGAGTCATTTTAATATTTTACTAAAATATGTAGAAAGTATAAATCGCATATAAGCATATTGTTAGATTATTGCTGTTGCTATTGAATATGTAATGTTACTATTTTAATTATCTATATTCTTGGAAATAAAATATCACTGATTTTGACAAAAGCTCAAGACTTTTAAAATGTATTCAAACGCATATTTTCTGTTGTAACCAATCATTATTTGAAATATGAAATATAGTTTATGTTTATTATTTTTGATATTTAAGGTAAATTAAGTATACCTAAGTGTGCGACGTATTTACAGGTTTATATCTATGGTTTATAAATACATCAGATTTAGTCCACGAAAATATTATATTCAAGTAAAATACGTATTAACACAAGAATGAAATTAGAATATTATATTCGAAATAAACCTACCGCAAGAAGCATAGTCCCTTAAAGACACGCTCCTGAAAGTGACTAATATAATATCTAATACACAGCAGTGTTCACTGGTTTAAAATAATATACAATTATAACGCACATATAAATAAACACAACTTTTAGTTGACTAAATGTTGTTATCGCCAAAATTGCTCTAAAATAATCTTTAAAATTATATGATATTGTATAAATGACTCTAGGAATTATAGTTATTCACATAATTATATGTTCATATCCATAACAAGCTAAGAACTACTAAAATTTAGTTGTAAGAGCATAATTTCGTTTTCAGTGCCACAATTATTTTTAGTATTTTAACATATATTATAATATAATTAAAGAGAATTTCCAGTCAATTATTTAAAATTCTGCTTTCTGGATAATTCTGATTTGTGCTGCTAAAATTAATCATGCACTTAACTTTCATTTATACGGGATCGGTCTCGTGCTATTTTATGTAGTATCATAACATATGTCGAACAGTTTTTTATCTTAACACATATTATTTAAATAAACTTCACATTCCTGCGATAATTTTTTACACAGCTCCATCAATATCGTCAATTGGTGTTCGCAGCGCCACTTTAAAGTACGAGTCTTCGCAGTACTTTTTGTAGATTTATGTGGCTTGGCCTCTTTGTGTTATTTCTATCCATTGTCCAGAGAGCATTTTTCTGCATTGTTCTTTGTTCTTTTAATTTCGGTTATCGAACTATCTGATTGATGTTGAATTCGCGCTTGTGGTTATCAGGAAGAGTTGGTTTACGGCAGATTTCGGCATTTTAACCGATTGGTCGAATGGTTGGACGTAGCCACTAATAACGGCCAGTTCAACGGCTGCGAGCGCCAGTTCGAATCCCGTAAATTAAAGAAATTTCTGGTCCAGGAGTGATATTTCTGCTAGAAACGAGGCCATGACGGTTGATTTCAGGTCCATTCCGAGGTCTCTGAACAACGTTCTGAGGTATACTCGTGCGTTGACGCTGCTTATGCCCAGTCTCCACTCGATTGCGTCCAGGAATCTGACTTCTGCTGCAACTAGTTGTTTTACGGTGAACACGTCGCCGAAGTATGCTACCAGCGCGCTTGCTCCGAGTGCTTCTCCGTAGTTTTCTTCGTGTTTGGTGGCTTCGAACACACACAGTGCGGCAAGTAGTTTTAGTTCAGATTTTTTCAGTTGTATTTAGCTTGCAACTCTGTGAAACAGTGAGCACGCGAAGAACTGCGTTTCAAGGCAGTAGCTCTCTTTAAACACCACTTGGCACACGTAATCAATCCCCTTTAGTATATCCTTCTGTACTAATTGTTCATTTGGTGGTATTTTCTAACTATTTATAGCCGGTCTCGTGTTCTGGCTTGAGCTGCGCACGTTCGACCTCCTCTGAAACGCCTGTGAATTTGTGCGTTGAATTGAGTTCTCGGCTGCGATTAAACCGACTGGAGCTCCAATCGCGTTGTTTATTTGAACGTTTTCGAGGTAGTTCGGGTCTCCGTAGAGGCCCTGGGTGAAATATTCCACGTCCGTTTTAACCAGCTCGGAGATTATTGGGAGGGCGTAGTCTTTGATTATGGTCTGGTTATTCGCGGTTTAATCGATCACAGAGGAGCACTGGATCTGAGAGCGGGCCATTGAGTCGCCGATCTGGTTGCAGCGCTGCGGCGTGGTCACTTTTCGCATTATTTACTGCATTTTGGCCATATTAGCCTTGTTTTATGGAGTCTGCGTAATGTGCGAATTCGCAGGCACCGCGTAGTTTATGTACGTTGACGCCTACTCGAAAAATTGGCCCGAAATACCGCGAAACGACGGAAATTGAGCCGATTGCAAGTCAGTTACCGAAAGATTTGTATTCTAGCTCGTTTTTGAAAATTGAAGTGGCATATATTTTTACCACTATTGCTGTGAAAAAGATTAAACTGTGCAAATATAAGGCGATGTATGCCATTCCGCGCAAATATAGTAGTATTACTCTGAATTTATGTATTTTAAATATCTGTTTAATTATGCAAATATCTTGTTAGTACTAATGATAGTCATTCTTTTTCTTGTGTCCAATACAGCGAATACTTTTAATAACACAACTTTTGCTGAATTTTATTTTAATTTACTATTTGTGAATTGATTATGTGTTAATAGTAATATTTACGAATTAATGAGGAGAAAACCACTTCTTTAATGAATTACAGCTTTGAATTGAAATAAATATTGTTAAAATCATCATAAGATCTTTAGTGCTCAGCACAAGCAATAATTATATAAGCTGGTGAAAAACTTGTTTTAAGGCTTATTAGAACAGGTCTTAAAGATATTACATTTGATAAAACTGCTACACCGGAAGACATGGTATAACTTCTGTATATAGCTATCGAACCTCTTGATGATAATTCATCTGTTAAGTTCGATTTTAAAAGTAAAACGATACATTTATTTTTAAAAAGCTGCTCCAATCAAAAACCAACTAAACACATCAAAAAATTAATAGAAAAATTAGCGACATTGGATATTACAATATTAATTGATAGGAAATTAATAACTAGCGAGTAAATCAATCAATATTTATAAGAGTATAACATTGATATTCCAACTAAACAAATTAATAAGATTGAATCTAAAGCTAAACAATCAGCAAAACTTACAATAAGTTAATTAGAATCTAAAAACGATGTATCAATAAAATAAGAGTTTAAAAAAGAAAGTTTAAACAAATCTACTTCTGCTAAAAAATAAAATGCTACAAAATCAGATTAATAGGCCGTATATAATTAAGTTAAAAAGTATTATTATGACACCTTTTAAATTTTTGTTTCGAAATTTTCATAATAAGAAGTCATTTAAAAGTTATTAATAGATAACTGTGCAGAAACACATGATGATTACAGTTAACTAATAGGAGTCATTACTTTATAATAATTTTTAAGTGATTTAAAACATCTATTCCCTTAAGAATCTAGTAAATTTTTAGAGGAAGCAACCTATTAGCTTATTAATGAATTTAAAATTGAATTAATTGCTTTATAAATTTCGATTTAAAACCACACGTTTTAGTTTAAAGACTTATTATAAAACAATTATCGAAAGAGTAATGATATGATTTCCCTCGAAAATTAAATATAATAGGATAAATAAAAATATTAATTGGATTCTGAACAAAAGAAAAAGTCTAATTAGCTTGAAATCCTTAAAAGTTTAAAATTACTGAAAGCCAATTACGTTATGCATAAATATTCGGAAGATGAAATTGATATTTTGCTTTAATAGTTAGATGTTTTCACAGAACAGGCAATTATCGATAAGTTTGGGCTTGTAAATTTAACTATGATGCGTTAATTCCTATTGGAAAACGGGATAGATGAAGATGTGCATTAGCAAGCAATCACATAATTTAATTAAAAGTTTAAACTCACAATAGAGCAAAAAACATTCACAAAAGATCGCAGAAATATTACGATTGTTGATTTGGTATCCGGTTTGAAGATTAGAAATACTAATATTAATAAATCCATGATGAAGTTGGACACTTCATTAGTATCTCAGTCAACAATTTAACCTCGCTATAAGAAATCATAGGAACCATTATAAACGAATTTTATTCAAGCTGCTCTAGAACAATATGAGAAAACGGAAGATTACACAAAACGAATATCCAACGAACAAATGAACCCTTAACCATAAGCTAATGAAAATTATGAACTAAATGCTGATTTATAAGAATTCATTCACAGTGAATTTATATAGTATGAGAATGCGAATTTGCAATCATTTATTGATCTATGTCCGAATGAATACACAACAAACGAAATAATTTAATCTGGATTAGTAACTATTCAAACACTCGCTTTGCTGTTTTAAGCTCAAGTTAAGAAAAAGTATTCTGCAAATAAATATCCACTTAACTAAGTATTAAAACAGTGCGACAGTTTTGTTAAAAGCAATTTTAAGACAGAAAACTACAATTAAAACAAACGGAAACTGAATAATATAATTGTTGGATTAATAATCAAGGAGTCATATTTGATTAAAAGAATGAATGAATAAATATAGAAAACAGAAAGTTATAATAATCCAACCTATTTGTTAATAAAGAACTTCTTTGAGTAAAATCTGGTGTAACTAAATGACGTCTCTAAATATCAAACTATAGAAGATATAATTAATAAAGTTACATTATCTTCACACAATTCTTTCAATGAAGTAATCAAAGGATTAGTAAGTATGAAGTAGTTTAAGATTAAAATATCATAGCATTGTTAATTCAGTTCAGAAGAAGAATATGACGATTTAATTCAAAAATTAATGGAAGAGAAAAAAGTGTAGGCTCTTACTACTAGTCTAGTAATTAAAAATTCAAAAATTGGATTTCTAAATGTATTTGTAAATTGGTTTTGGGCCAATACAAAATTAGTTGAAATATTAAATTCCGATAGCAAATAACGCACTACTTAAGAAACAACACAATAAAGATTGAAAGTAGATCCACCAGTCCAAAAATTAATGGAGCCAACCCCTTAACCTATTAAGTAAACCCCATTATATCAACCAGTCAAACAACCTCCCACACCATTAGTTCCAGCTGCTGCTCCTTAACCAGTAATTAAGCAGCCAACTCCAGCTCCTGTTCAGGTACTCAAAGTAACTCAAACTCCTGTGTAGTAAGCTCCTGTATAGTAAGTACATCTAGTTCCTCCTCCACCACCGCCACCAACGATTTTATCAACAATTTAATAAATCTTGGTTGATTCACCTAATATTTTGATTAACTACCAAAATATCTAACTATTTTCAGCAGCTGAGAAGAAAATCCTATTATCTCTGGCTGACATCCACGACCAGCTTGAGAAGCTCTTTCCAAAAATACCCCTCTCAAAAATCAAAGAGGAAGCCGATTCTGCTCTAAAGTAACTGAATGTGAATGTTTACCAAGCGAACAGGTCATACTTCATTGAAAATAAGGCTAAAACGCATCCATCCGATAAATTAAAGGCCAGAATCAATGAGCTCAATTTTTAATAACAGGAAAAGGATGAATTGATCCAAAAACAAGAAAAAGAAATTTCTGAGCTGAAGAAAAAACTTGAAGAACTCCAAAAAATAACAGAAGAACAAAAACAAAGAGAAAAAGAATTTATTGAACTGGAAAAGAAACTCAAAGAAGAAGCTCAAAAATAATTATTAGAAGATGTTAAGCCAAAAAGAGAAAACAAAAAGAAATCAGAGCTTGTAATTGAACCATAAATCATTGAAATGAGCAAAAGTCAGAATAATAACTCGCACAGTATACTTATTCATAGCTCAACCGCTGTAATCGAAGAAATCAAAGAAGATGTAAAGGAAACAACTAAAGAAGCAGAAATAACACCAAGGTAGAAGAGGTAGTACAAAAAGAGGGGATAATCTGTGCTCGAAAATGAAGAATAAACTTAGTAAAGTATAAATAACAGTTTGATGCAAAAATAATCGCTAGAAGTAATGGAAGAACCTAAAGTAGATGTTTCACAAACATCAAAACCTAAAAGATAATACAGACGAAAATCAGACATTAACAAAGACACTGAAAGTCTGCTTCAAAGCAACCAGATGATGACCGAATCAATAAAAGATAACACAAAAAATATTACCAACTTATCTAAAATAGTTTAAGAAAATGAAACTGAAAATATGGAAAATAAAAAGGCGTAGTCAGATGAGGATCCATGGGGAGACATCATGAACATTATGAATTCTACATAAATTAGAGATATTTGCAAGCCCAACTTTACAAATGAACTACAAAAAATGGATTCTCAAATCGAAACATATTAAAGCATATTACAATAAAAAGATTAAAATATATTGTACCAAAGTTATAATAACTAAGTTTATCAGAATCCATTTGAAATGTCAATTGAGTCCAGCAAAATTAATTTATTTTAGAACAAACTTATGTAAATTAATTAGTAAGAAGACAAAGCTCAAGAACAATTCGTTATTGAAGAAGACAAAGCTCAAGAACAATTCGTTATTGAAGAAGATAAAGCTCAAGAACAATTCGTTATTGAAGAAGATAAAGCTCAAGAACAATTCGTTATTGAAGAAGACAAAGCTCAAGAACAATTCGTTATTGAAGAAGATAAAGCTCAAGAACAATTCGTTATTGAAGAAGACAAAGCTCAAGAACAATTCGCTGAAGAAGACAAAGCTCAAGAACAATTCGTTATTGAAGAAGACAAAGCTCAAGAACAATTCGTTATTGAAGAAGACAAAGCTCAAGAACAATTCGCTGAAGAAGACAAAGCTCAAGAACAATTCGCTGAAGAAGACAAAGCTCAAGAACAATTCGTTATTGAAGAAGACAAAGCTCAAGAACAATTCGTTATTGAAGAAGACAAAGCTCAAGAACAATTCGTTATTGAAGAAGACAAAGCTCAAGAACAATTCGTTATTGAAGAAGACAAAGCTCAAGAACAATTCGCTGAAGAAGACAAAGCTCAAGAACAATTCGTTATTGAAGAAGACAAAGCTCAAGAACAATTCGTTATTGAAGAAGACAAAGCTCAAGAACAATTCGTTATTGAAGAAGACAAAGCTCAAGAACAATTCGCTGAAGAAGACAAAGCTCAAGAACAATTCGTTATTGAAGAAGACAAAGCTCAAGAACAATTCGTTATTGAAGAAGACAACGCTCAAGAACAATTCGTTATTGAAGAAGACAAAGCTCAAGAACAATTCGCTGAAGAAGACAACGCTTAAGAATAATTCGTTATTGAAGAAGACAAAGCTCAAGAACAATTCGCTGAAGAAGACAAAGCTCAAGAACAATTCGTTGAAGAAGACAAAGCTCAAGAACAATTCGTTATTGAAGAAGACAAAGCTCAAGAACAATTCGTTATTGAAGAAGACAAAGCTCAAGAACAATTCGTTATTGAAGAAGACAAAGCTCAAGAACAATTCGTTATTGAAGAAGACAAAGCTCAAGAACAATTCGCTGAAGAAGACAAAGCTCAAGAACAATTCGTTATTGAAGAAGACAAAGCTCAAGAACAATTCGTTATTGAAGAAGACAAAGCTCAAGAACAATTCGCTGAAGAAGACAAAGCTCAAGAACAATTCGCTGAAGAAGACAAAGCTCAAGAACAATTCGTTATTGAAGAAGACAAAGCGAAATTATGTTTATTTGACTTATATTTTGGTTTATTTGTTTTATTTTTCAAGTTTAGATACAAAATTTAAGATTCACATATATTCACATAAAATTATTCTTTAGGTGATCTTGCAAGTAGTATCTTAAATAACTAAAATTAATTAACAGTCGATGAAACACAATATTAAAAATAACTAGATTCAATTCATTTACGGTGAATGTGAAGACATATTAAACATATCAAATAATATAGACAAAAATATTCTTAAAAGGATCGTCGGGTTAATTTGGGTTTTTTGTTATTTATAGTTCTAAAAATTTATATGTTGTTATATTATATAGTAACTCGACAATTAAGTTTTTCAATTTTAAACCACTTCTTTAACTGATTTTTTAGCTGTTGAGTTGGATGATTTCTAAATTCTTGATTTATTTGACTTGTCTGTTAAACTAATGAATATTCCTGATTGTAAGTATGATTTGCGTGCTAAATGCGTTACTACAATTCATTTGTTGGTAGCCCATACCAGGAACTGTATTATTGTATTATATGGTGAACATGAAAAGCAAAAATATTTCTGGCTTAGATTTAGCGCGATGAGAACTACTTTAAGCTTTTTGAAACCTGCTTAGTAGCTTACCCAAGAAAACGCTATGGTGAGACTACTTGAGGTACTAAGTCTTGGCTGTCTGTATTAAATGGAGAAGAAACTGAAAAACTTCTAATACATCGCCAACGGTCCTTAACAGGCTAAAACATTTGAAGAAATAGTAAACTTTGATAATCTTAAAGATGATAACATGGATAAACAAAAAGTCTTGATACGATCAAAATTGCTTGAGAAAAACAAAAAACTATCAGTCTGCATAAATTAACTGGTTCATATTTTCGGACATGATCGATAGTAAACAAAAGATCAAGCTGAAAATGAATTGGAAGAATCAGATCTTGTTGTTGACCAACGAACTCAGTTAGAATTAGCCATGGAATAGTTAGAATAATTTGATGCTCTTAAAAAACTTGACTATCAATAATAATTGGACTGCATTGCTTCAGCCTTAACTTTTACATCTTTCACTTATCTTATTAACTCAGATATTAATTGCTTCTCTAATTATTTGGTGTAAATCCAAAATTTGTTTGAGTAGAAAGTAAATATACTTAACTTTGTGCACTTCACAGATTATTTATAAAATTTGATCACAATCACGTAAAATATAATTCCAAATTTGGCTCTTTAAGCCCATGATTGCTTGATATTCGCCAAAATTACAACATTTTTGTGTGTTGTGTATGATAAGATTGTATTTGAACATATAACTCAACAGTAATCAGAATCTGATGCACTTAGACATCAGTGCCAGCTTAATATCGCGAAATTTATTTCTTTCTTCATTCCAGTCTTGGAGTCAGAACACAATTAATTTTTGGAATTAGCTGGTTATAATTATTTAATCGCCTTCCCGTTTACTGAAAGCTAGGTAGAAAATCTAACTGATGTATTTGGTGTCTAGAATGTAATTCAGATGCTAAAAACCTCAATCGAAGCCGAGCTAATCAAGTTTTAGAAGGAGCCAACAATTTATAGATTCATTTTGAATTAGAAGCAGTTTGACTTGAAGAAAATTCAAGAGGACGGAAAGCTGCAATAGTGCTACAAGCTCAGTGGCGATGCGTTGATGAAGGTGGGCAGCAAGTTTTATGGTATATTCGGCGATTCTTTCGTGTAGTTGGTGGTGTAGTTCTTGGACTAGCCTTTATTCACGAATGAGATAACCCCGTATCAGATTTCACTTGCCCAGTTCATTCAGAAGCTCGGTCACAGCTTGGATGTTTACTCCAGCGTGCTTTTGTGTTAACTAACCAAGTAGGTCCTGAATCAAACGCAGATAACCTAAATATACTAATTTGTAACCGAGAAGGTAACTGAGTTTGAGGACACGGACGTCATCTCCGAGGACTTCCTCATGCGCGTTAAGTGCTTGCTTTAAATTGCCCAGAACCTGGCTGGTAACGAACTTGCTGATTAATTGATCCTTAAAGTGCTCCAGTTCTCAATTGACCTCTTGGACCCCGAATACCGGTTCGAAAACGACGATATTCTCTTAATTGAACGGTACTATGGGATGTTTTTGCTGTTCGTGAGGCACATCATGAGGGACTGCAAGAAGATTTATTGTGCGTGTCAGGTCGAGCTGGGGAATTAACTGTTCAAGCTGAAGAAGATTGTTGAGTTCGAGCCGCGCTTCTCAGTGCAGATCATCAAGGGCCTGAAGGAGGTAGAAGAAGGAGATATTGACGAACAAAGAGATATTGTTGTATGGGTGTGATATTGGATTTAAAATATTCAGTTTAATATTTAAAATTATTGATTTATTTGAAGATGAATCGCGAGATGGAAATAGAATAAATATAGATAAATTACATGATTTTTTCTCATATTTTGAAGAATCTGATAGTTTTGAGTTATTATTATTAATGCTTTTTAAATATGTGCGATCATTATTTTTTATTTTCTTGAGATCTGTTTCCCACTTCAAACACAATGAGATAACCGCCACAAAAGTCTTAATGATTAGTTGAGACGAAACTTTTCGCTCTTTATAGAGTTTATATATTGATTATACGGTATATGCCATTTAATAATTTTAATATATTATGAAAAACTTAGATTTGGACCAGCTTTCATTTACTAAAATTCCAAAATTATATTAACCGCTAATGATGCTGTGCTGATATCGAGAAACTGTAGATACACTATTTTTAATTTATTTTTGCACGAATATACTACTGGGATGTTCAAACCATGGGGTATTAGAAGCATTTTACGTTTAAATACATCAACTTTTTCATCATTTGTGGAATGGGGCATTTAATCTTAAAATCAAAAGTGATTTATATGTATTTATATAGATAAATATATTTACACTCCACGAATCATAATTCAAAATGCAGTATGAAATCTAGCGAATGCATTTGTTTAATGTCTATGTAATATATTGAATGGAATTTAAAATAACTTAAATATACGACCTAGAATATAATATAGATCTAATATTAATTCAGCATGAAACTCAAATGTAATTGCAAACATGTACAAATCTACTTGTTTTATGCTATTTTGACATTTTTCTTAACTGAAGTCAACAGATTTTAGAACTGTATAATATTCCATTTATCATGTTTTGGGTTTGATTCCCTTGTTCAAAATATTGATTTCGTTAATATTATTATTAAATTTGTGTTTAATTGCTCAATGGCAATCGAAAATATAAATTTGTGTGAATAGGCTTATTTTTGTTGAAAATCGCCTAGTTGTTTAAACAATTTTTAAAATGTTTGGATGTGGAATTGTCATTTCGTGCGCCCATAAAATTATGTGATGAAAATCAGAATATATCAATTTAAAAAATAACTGAATACGTAATAGTCATATGACATGTCATTTTACCTTTAGCGGTTAATAACTACTATCAAACACGCTAATACAGAGATAGCTTTTGATTTAAAGTTGAAGTAACTTGGGAGAATTTAGACTGTACAAGATATGTTTGAAATTTGAGGAATTCTGATGAACTAAAATGATAATCGTAAACTCTTATTCACACAGGACTTGGAATCGATCAAAGTATGTGGAGCTACTAGGTTGGTTACTAATACTACAAAGAACATAAGTCATAGTTTTATTGTGAAATCAAGTTCATCATAAAATTTTCTGTAAAATGGAAATCAACGCTGAAACGGCAACATAATCAAAAATATAAATGGTAATACCTATACTCAACAAAGATGTCAAGATCAGCTAGCTATAGTTAATGTTCATGTAGTTAAACCAACAAAAAGAAAAAATATCAGCAATGACTAAAATGAACACAGTCGATATTCGGGGGAAATTAACTTGTTATTTGTGTCATTTAGTAAATTAATTAACGCTACATTAAATCATAAGAAATTCCAGCAAATGAGCGTTTTGTGGTATTCAACAAATTGCTGCTAATAACACAATAATTTAATTAAGTGCGAAATAATGGTATATTCCGGTATTCTAATAAGTGTAATAGATTAATTTCAGTTGTAAGATAAGATCTAACTGATTACTTATGATAATTATTCTATTTTTAGATATTTGTAAATACTAACTAACTAAGAAGAAATATATTTGCGTAATCTTGACGCTATATATTAGTGACATTACGTTACAGTGATAACAAAAATATAATGCTGGGCTGTTGCAGTTATAATAGAATTCCACAAATTTTCTTCAAATTTTAACTAATACAAAGTAATGAGAGACATCTATGAGCTGCCACAAACATCAAATACATAGCATATTGTAGTTAAACTATAGTATTAATAAAGTTTGTTGGAAGTTATTGGTTCTAAGCTTACGTCACTTTTGAGAGTAAAAATTCTTGTGAACTTGTATTTAAAGTTTACAATCTGGACGAAGTTATCAACCAACATTAGTTAGTCCTAGAGTTGCTTAATTTAAGAAAATGAGCCTATTACTATTCTTTGAATAATAATCGAAATCAACATAATGGTCGACTTCTTAAATAAATAGTTACCGTTGAAATCAAATTCCCATATTACTATTATAATTAGTTCAGCTAAGTAGACATACAACAACAATGTAATCGTCACGCGAATTAGTATTTTAATATTCGAATTCAATGGATGTTTAAAGTAACTAAGTTGGAAACTAAGAACTTATTTGATATGAGGAACTGTAGATAGATAGTGTTAGTATAACTCTTCATTTTTACAATATTGATTTAAACCTAGTCCGCCTCCAATGAAATATAATTAAAATAAATTATTCAAAAATTTAGGCTTGGAGAACTGTACCTGAAAATATAAAAGTCGATTAAAGCTGATATTTTTTATCATATATTAGACAACAATTTTTAATACTTTGATTAACTTAAAAAGATAGTATATTGACTTCAATTATTGAAAATGAGTAAGTAAGTATTCGTGTAATTTTCTACTATCCAGTAACAAGAATAGTAAGGGAATATCCCGTACCTGATAAGTTATAAATATGACCCCATTATGAGAAATAACTAGGAGAATACAGCTTACCTAGCTCAATTGAGCAAAACACCCAAATAACACCCCTACTTATTCAAGTATTTAAAAATAATATTCAAAAGAAAATGAATTTTATTCGTCGCACATTTTTAGTGATGTACTAGAAATATATGTATTTCACTCCATATCTCAAAATTTCCAAAAATTATCATGTGATAAATTAAGTAGATTAAGGTTACAGTTAAGTGAATCTTTTATCATAGTTGGTCGAATGATTTCAATTCTATTTTAAACAATTCGATCAATAATAAATAATAATACTTATTTAAATGAATACATGAAATAAGCTAAATTTCATTTGTGAAACTTCGTAAAATATAGTGTGAAAGTATAGTTCGATTACTAGAATTATAAAATATTTGCATAGCATTTATATATAATTATGTGTACTGTTTCATTTTAACATAAACTGAAGATACAAAAATACATCTTAAGTGTATTTTTATATTATAGTATTTTAGAATAGATCTAAATTAACAACAATAAATAATATTTCAAAAATTATAAAGTCATGTACTATTATTAATGTTAAAGATAGAAAATTGAAAATATATGAATCATTCATAGTCAATAATTTAGTACTCCATCTCACATCAATGAATAAGCAAGTTGCTAAGTACATGTTATCCAATTACTCTGTACTATAATAGATCCATCATTACGCCCATGAAATAAACAGAATCAAAACCAAGTGCAACCGTATTCAAAGAGACAGGTGGTCAAAGGCAGAAGACGCTTTACTTTTCGACACAGTTTAAATAATCGGAAACCGTGACTGCGATGCAATAGCTGCGTTGATATGATCAAAGAGTTCTTCATAAGTTTACTAGAGGTTAAGATATATAAGAGAAAACATAAAGAATTTTGCTCCATTTGTTGGTCCTTGTTATTATTGAAGTTATACATTATCAATATTATTTTAATTTCTCAATACTTTTCCTAACTTTAGATTTTTAATCAAAATTAATTAGAAGACGTTTATTTTAGTTATATTGAAATTATGTTTATTTGACTTATATTTTGGTTTATTTGTTTTATTTTTCAAGTTTAGATACAAAATTTAAGATTCACATATATTCACATAAAATTATTCTTTAGGTGATCTTGCAAGTAGTATCTTAAATAACTAAAATTAATTAACAGTCGATGAAACACAATATTAAAAATAACTAGATTCAATTCATTTACGGTGAATGTGAAGACATATTAAACATATCAAATAATATAGACAAAAATATTCTTAAAAGGATCGTCGGGTTAATTTGGGTTTTTTGTTATTTATAGTTCTAAAAATTTATATGTTGTTATATTATATAGTAACTCGACAATTAAGTTTTTCAATTTTAAACCACTTCTTTAACTGATTTTTTAGCTGTTGAGTTGGGATGATTTCTAAATTCTTGATTTATTTGACTTGTCTGTTAAACTAATGAATATTCCTGATTGTAAGTATGATTTGCGTGCTAAATGCGTTACTACAATTCATTTGTTGGTAGCCCATACCAGGAACTGTATTATTGTATTATATGGTGAACATGAAAAGCAAAAATATTTCTGGCTTAGATTTAGCGCGATGAGAACTACTTTAAGCTTTTTGAAACCTGCTTAGTAGCTTACCCAAGAAAACGCTATGGTGAGACTACTTGAGGTACTAAGTCTTGGCTGTCTGTATTAAATGGAGAAGAAACTGAAAAACTTCTAATACATCGCCAACGGTCCTTAACAGGCTAAAACATTTGAAGAAATAGTAAACTTTGATAATCTTAAAGATGATAACATGGATAAACAAAAAGTCTTGATACGATCAAAATTGCTTGAGAAAAACAAAAAACTATCAGTCTGCATAAATTAACTGGTTCATATTTTCGGACATGATCGATAGTAAACAAAAGATCAAGCTGAAAATGAATTGGAAGAATCAGATCTTGTTGTTGACCAACGAACTCAGTTAGAATTAGCCATGGAATAGTTAGAATAATTTGATGCTCTTAAAAAACTTGACTATCAATAATAATTGGACTGCATTGCTTCAGCCTTAACTTTTACATCTTTCACTTATCTTATTAACTCAGATATTAATTGCTTCTCTAATTATTTGGTGTAAATCCAAAATTTGTTTGAGTAGAAAGTAAATATACTTAACTTTGTGCACTTCACAGATTATTTATAAAATTTGATCACAATCACGTAAAATATAATTCCAAATTTGGCTCTTTAAGCCCATGATTGCTTGATATTCGCCAAAATTACAACATTTTTGTGTGTTGTGTATGATAAGATTGTATTTGAACATATAACTCAACAGTAATCAGAATCTGATGCACTTAGACATCAGTGCCAGCTTAATATCGCGAAATTTATTTCTTTCTTCATTCCAGTCTTGGAGTCAGAACACAATTAATTTTTGGAATTAGCTGGTTATAATTATTTAATCGCCTTCCCGTTTACTGAAAGCTAGGTAGAAAATCTAACTGATGTATTTGGTGTCTAGAATGTAATTCAGATGCTAAAAACCTCAATCGAAGCCGAGCTAATCAAGTTTTAGAAGGAGCCAACAATTTATAGATTCATTTTGAATTAGAAGCAGTTTGACTTGAAGAAAATTCAAGAGGACGGAAAGCTGCAATAGTGCTACAAGCTCAGTGGCGATGCGTTGATGAAGGTGGGCAGCAAGTTTTATGGTATATTCGGCGATTCTTTCGTGTAGTTGGTGGTGTAGTTCTTGGACTAGCCTTTATTCACGAATGAGATAACCCCGTATCAGATTTCACTTGCCCAGTTCATTCAGAAGCTCGGTCACAGCTTGGATGTTTACTCCAGCGTGCTTTTGTGTTAACTAACCAAGTAGGTCCTGAATCAAACGCAGATAACCTAAATATACTAATTTGTAACCGAGAAGGTAACTGAGTTTGAGGACACGGACGTCATCTCCGAGGACTTCCTCATGCGCGTTAAGTGCTTGCTTTAAATTGCCCAGAACCTGGCTGGTAACGAACTTGCTGATTAATTGATCCTTAAAGTGCTCCAGTTCTCAATTGACCTCTTGGACCCCGAATACCGGTTCGAAAACGACGATATTCTCTTAATTGAACGGTACTATGGGATGTTTTTGCTGTTCGTGAGGCAAATCATGAGGGACTGCAAGAAGATTTATTGTGCGTGTCAGGTCGAGCTGGGGAATTAACTGTTCAAGCTGAAGAAGATTGTTGAGTTCGAGCCGCGCTTCTCAGTGCAGATCATCAAGGGCTTGAAGGAGGTAGAAGAAGGAGATATTGACGAACAAAGAGATATTGTTGTATGGGTGTGATATTGGATTTAAAAAGTATTTTATTGTTATTTACTGTTTAACAATAGAGTGCCGAGGTGCCCAAGCTTGGACAAAAATTGTCTTGGATTTGAATTATATTTTAATGCTTATATATGTATATATTCACTATCATTTTTGTCCGTCTACTTTTTTCAATTTTTTCACACTACGCAAGATATAGAAAAAATATTAATAACTCACTGCACACAGCTTACTGAGGACTGGTACTTATTATTATAACTAGACATTAAACAAAGAACTATAATTATTGTCTTAGTCCATTTCAAATCTTTGGAAAAATTTATAAGTCTGCTAATATTTCAAGTTATTTTCTGGTAAAAGTAAAAGGAGTCTTATATTTTACTAAGTTATTACAAGAAAATAACTTAGTAATGATATTATACTATTATTTTATACTCCACTATATTTCCTACTTTATTCCAACATAATTTTTATGCTCAAGAAAAAATGAATAACTCTAACTATAATCAATATTATGCGGCTCTATTATCATGAATATATTAGTAAACTTGGCTTATATTGTTCTGCAAAGATTGAGGCAAATAATATTTACTTTTCCTGTACAGCTGTACAGTGAATATCTGCAATTAGTCCTACATTTGAAAACAATGAGTAAAGTTAATCTAGAAGAACAAATATATATTAGTACTAGTCCAAGTTAGTATGTCATAAATATTGAAGAATATCCCCCTATCAAATTTATTGTAGAAGATTCAAATCCATAATTTTACATAATATAGAAACTAAGTAAATTGGTAGCACTAAGGATATCCATCAATTATAGTATCATATATACTTCTAGTAGTAGAACCCCGCTATATAAGTACAACTTTATAAATGAACTCAAACTTACCTGTTACAGTTAAGAATCAACATCTACCAGAATTTATCAATTCAACCTGAACTCTAAATTATTATAACTCATTAGTTTAAATTTATTAAAATAGCACCAGTACTGGATATTGAATGTATTAGTCAAGTTAACCTAATTTTGAAGTTTACTTTTATAGGGACACTCAGATAAATTTTGTGGTTGCTCCTGTATTGTTACTATGTATTAGTTGTAGTTCTAAAAATACTGTTAGCTTATTGAAGCGTTACATTTATATACATTAGATCCTATTTTCATAATTGACTTTTTATAATTCAAGCAGTAGGCTTAAATGAAAACATGTAATACGTTAATTATTATATAGATGACTAATACAATATAATTTGATATTATTGTACCTATTATAAATTATTTAAGATTTGATGAATTCATAATCTTTAATAGTAGAGCGAAGTGGCAACTTTAAATCAATTATGTTACTATTTTCTAGATTAAGAAACTACGATATCATTTACTCTAGTTTACCAAAATTATTTGTTCCCTCTTTCCCACTATAACAGAATTATTAATATAAACGAGAATATCTTTAAAAATTGAGAATTGAGCTAAAATCCTATTATTCAAGATATAATTATTATAATGTTACAGTTTGGTCCAGATTTACTTTTACACAATTCAAAATATTGAAGTTGGCTCCAAAGTTACTTTGATACCATCGAACTTTTATATTCTTTGTTAGCTTGGATATGTTAGTTTTTGTATTTACCATGATAGTAGTTGATCTATAGTCATTCACTAGTTGTCTAACAAAAATCAGTCAATAACTCTTTTCATTGGCATTTGAAGTGGTAATGGTTCCAACGAAAAATACTAGTATGAACCAGCCCTATATGATAGTATAATATAAAGTCACTCTGAAACAAAAGTTTTCTCCAAAATCTGCTACCGGCACGCTATTGTTAAAGGTAAATTTGTTTAAACTTTAAATACAACGTTTTAACAACATAAACACTAATCATATATAATTTGTGTAAACACCACTTCAAATGATACACATGTATGTATTATTGAGTCAAGGGATAAACATCGACTAGTTACAAAAATTGATGCAAAACTTTGAATAAAATTGTATATAATAGGCTAACGTTAATAATATATTTTACAGTATAACTGAGTTGCTAGATCTTTAGAATTATACATACTATGATCCTAAATTAATTTTTTTCAAGGATTATATCGAAAGATCGGAAGAATATAATAAAATGGAATTAACCAGTGTTATTTCATATTAGGAATCTTTTCCTGTATTTGAAGAACTTTTAGCAAATGAATCTACAAAATAATGGGCAGAAGACACATTTAAACGGTTGTCATAATAATAACCTGATATTGACCAATTTTTTGCTTGGTAGAAAGATCATTTTTTCGATGACTATTAAAAATAAATTGATTCGCTTAACCAAATGGCGAGTCTTATATAAATAACTGACTCGCACGATCAAATATTATAAAAAATTAATGATAATGAAACTTATTTTTATTTAAATAAGTTTTAAAAATTATCAGAAAAAATTCCCTATACAAATCCTTTAATATTCAATAAAGTTTCAAAAGATATAGTATTTGTATTCAAAAATTTCGACAACTATTAAGTTTTGATATAAACTATTTTCGAAACTTGCTCATATGTTGATAGAATTTGGATATATATCATTAAATAATAAATAATTAATGTGATATAACAAATATTCACTAATTAATAGTATTTATCAATTATTTAAGTAATGGCTTTATAATAATAAATTATAGATTATTTGGTCATAAACACTTAAAATGAATAATTATAAATTGTGAATACAGTAGTATTTTCATAAATATAAAGTGAAATAGAATAAATGAATTTGCTAAATCGGTAAAAGTATTAAATTCCATTAAATGGTTAAATTTACAATTATAATAGTTTTATAGTATTTATGACTTTTGTAGATAACTGTAATTTCGTGTCTAATAATTAATATATCCGTCAAGACAATGTAAAAATTATAATTATTTCAAAAATAGTTTAAAACAATTATATTATTCAATTTAATGAATATTTTGACACATTTATTTGGTTTTCAAACATATATAATTATTTAAACTCTGATATATAAATAATAATTAAGTATTTAAATTAATAATTATATGATGAAAACGTACAAATAGGAAGTATAAATCGTACAATAATATTTATAAAATCGGTATATATTAATTATGAATATATAGGAAGTATTTATAAACTTAAAGACTATTACAATAACTATATGTAAAGAGATGTATATTGGCCCGATTAATTGTCACGTTGTGTTATCATTGATTCATAAACCAACAGAGTTATTATTGATCCTTTTGCTTAATACGCGGTATAATATTTTAAGTTATCAAATGGAACTTATTAGATATTTCATTAACTGTTACCTGTTGTCTTTAATCACTCAGATTTAAGTTTTACATTCTCTGATTAGGTTAGAGCAACAAAATCGTGGGTATACGAAATTGTTACTGAATAAATATTTGTAAGAAGAGAATTAACAAAATACTAAAAGTTTGTTAAATTAAAAAATTATAATGTAGTTTTTACACTTTCTAGTAAAGCGTTATCATATCTTTGGAGAACAGCGTGTAAACAATGTGATATTAAAGAATAAGGAAGCGTTGATTAAATATAGTTATTTACAAATCATGTATCACATAAAATACTTAATATAACCGATATAAGATCTGTTGCATCGCCTTCACATCTAAAAATTAATCCAGAATGTCCTAATAAATATGCTTCAGTTTGTTTAGGTAACACTTCGTAATTTCTAAGTTTAAAACATTTAATCACAGAAAAATTAAATATTAAAGAGCCTGAAGCTAAATGTGCATTGAATAAAAGTAATAGATTTAATTTTAATTACGATCAAGAAATATTAATTTAAAATCTGACAAATCTAGAAAACTTAGGTAATATGACAGAATTTATGTCTAACTTACAACTTTGCATTAAATTAGCCGGAAACGGATAAGTTTAAGATGCGTTTGAATTACCACTAATAAAGTTTATTATTGAAAGAACGAGTCCATTAACTCTGTTAGACTATATGAACTATAAAAATTTTGTTAAAAAAATTGAGGGTGATAAATTAGTAGATGTTATGTTCGATGAAATCGTACCTGATTATGTATAAACTGTTATACCAGCTATGGTTCTAGATGTTTTATATCGAGCAGAAGAAATATCAATTTTCACAGCACTCACATATAATTTAGAAAAAATAATTGATAATAGTGCAATAAATGAAGTATAGGTTGGATATGTAAGTAATGATGCATAAGATGTAACTTATAGAAATATAATGGAAAATTTTTATGCTCAAAATATTTCAGATAATGATATAACATTATAACCACCATAAATTTAGAAAATGATAGTTTAGCGTATTAATAGTTATTTAGATATTATATAACGTTATTAACTTCACTATTTTTCATTTTCAAGTGGAAATAATTGGATTCCTATTATGAATGAACAGTTAAAAGCTCATCCGTAAGGATTAACAGAAAAATTTAGAATTGGATAAGTAAATGGTTTGATAAGTGTGACAAAAGCACTTACTGTTAGCTCTAAGACTTTAGATAATCAAACCACCATAAATGGATATTTGACTATAGTTATAAATACTCCGTACTCATTTTTAAATGATAATAATTTCACTATATTTGATATGAATATGCGCTATATCTCAGGAATAAATGATGTACAATATATTAATGGTGTGTAATAATAGCTTGAAAATATTAATTATATATCTGGAATTTAAGTTAATTATACTGTGACTAAAACTTACTAAATATGGGAATTGAATCATAGTTTTTGGAATGATGCTCATAGAATGGCAAAATTAAATAAATTTTAACTATTATTATCAATGAATAAAAGTACATACAATTAAGAAATTAGTATTGAAGATTATAATAATTCAGGAATACATGAACGTGCCATTATAACGGATTTAAAATCTGATTATTTTTATAGTGGAAAAATATTGGTGAAATAATTCGGAGCAATAGATGCTATTCTAGTAATCTATATTGATGAAATCTAAACAAATTCTAAGTATAATAATATAAAATTCAACTAATTTCAAAATTTAGATAACTTATCATTCTATTACAACGATTTAAACAATAGAAAATCAAGAACTTCATATTCAATTTAGTAAGTTCCAAAATATAAAGAAATATAATAAATAATATTTAAGCGCAATGAACTCACTCTTATGTATTTTACTTATATTTTCCCAATCATAACATTAATACTATTATATTTCGTGTTAAACTATTATAATATGAATTATAAAACTGAAAATTACTATAAATATATTCAATTATTGACATCTGATTTAAAATCAGATTAAATTACTCCAATTATTAACAAATATAATTCTTTTAATACATAATGTCAATATTTTATTTAAAAGCATTAAAAATTATCAAATTTATAGATAAATATCAAAAATTGTATGATGATCGCAATGATTTCTATTATCGATTTGATGAAACACCAAGTTTAGTAAATGTTTTAAAATTTAGAAGTAGTACAATGGCATTTGTGGATTTAATCAGTATGAGTATAGAATATAACTCATCAATCGTAAACTCAAAATCTGAATGACCAGTATTTAATAATAGTCACTTTAATATGTTTTAAATTATGTTTTTCAATCAATTTATAAATCAAAAACGAGTTTATTTTGTAAAAATTGAAACAAGTTTGGAGTGGACATTTGATATATTGTTATGTAACTTACCTGAATTTTGTTTACGCTTTCGCTCCAATGAAGCCACAACTAACAGTAAACAGAGTTACGAGACAGCAGGCCAATACTTTGGTGCATTTGTTGTAAAGTAATAATATTGACAAGCACCGCAGAATTATAGACGAGTTTTGCAATCAGCTCAGGCAATTGCAGCTGTGTGACGTGAACGTGCTGTGCGATGTTGTCTCAAAGTATTCCAGCGCCCCTGTTAAAGATTTGATCAAAATTCTCTCCGAAGCTTTTAATTTAAACCTCAAGAAGAGAAAATAACAGTCACAACATAAAACTTAAAATAGCATTCACGAGACCATTTAACTTTTATCGTCCGGTTCACTGTCAGTTTCTCAAACAAGGTGTTCTGCTCAGAGCACACAAATAAATAAGAGTTCAATTGTCAACAAAGAGAAAACGAGCCCGTTCAGTTTGCGCGGTCAGTACTCAACTGCCGAACTAATTGCAATGCAAATATCAAAGATGGCGCTTGGGAGTAAGATGCAAGTGTGCTAGAAGCAATATTATAACGTGTACTTAAAGTATTGGCAAAGCATTCTGTAGAATATTCTAAAATAATATAAAATGAAGCCGGTTAAACGATTCGTTAAAGATAAGGTTACTGAGAATTCGGACTACTTACAACAGCAGGAATAAATTGCTCAGGAAAAATTACTAAAAATCCAAAATCTCAGAACCAAAAAGGAAAATTTGATAAAAGAAATGACAGAAAAGGGCATTCCTGTAGTTATGGACAACGGATCAATTGAGGTGGTAGCTATTCTGGACATGAGCGGGTCAATGTCCAATTTAACCTCCGATACGATTAACGGCTTCAACTCGTATCTAGCCGAGCTTTCACAGTAAGACTGCCCTGTTTTCGTAACTTTAGTCCTGTTCAACACGATTGTGAAAACCATTTACTCCCACGTAAACGCCAAGCTCTGCTCGCAGTTGTCAACCGATATTTACATCCCGGATAACTGCACCGCCCTCCTGGACGCCATCGGCACCTCAATCACCAACATTAACATCCCATCTCAGCCCAAGCTCCGCCCGCACAAAGTGACCTTCTTCATCTGCACCGACGGCCTCGAAAACGCCTCCACACACTTTTCCAAGTCCAAAATAAAACAATTAATAACTGAAAGAAGCGATTGGGAGTTCATTTTCGCTGGGGCGAACATGGACGCGTTCGCTGCCGGAGAGGAGCTCGGGTTCAAAACGGAGAACATCGCGAACATAGACAACGACTCTCTGGGGCAAAAGACCGTTTTCCAGGTCATGGCCAAAAAACAGATGAAGAAAAAGTGCTGTAATTATGAGGACGAAACGGTGTAGAAAATGTACGAGAAGCAGGCGCTGATGAATAAAAAGTGAAAGATTTACTGTAATTTTAAATCTTCTTTAGATCTCAGTGGGTTGGACGACCCCATTTTTTCGGGAGAGGACACAGTTTACTCTCCTTTAACTAGGAGAGAATAAATCGACTGTGCGATTCGAATCTGACAGAATCTGTGGATTAAATCAAATAATTTACTAAATCTATCTAAATATAAGATATATTTGACTTTATATAAATATTTATTATGTTATTTTATTAGCATAATTCAATATTATGTTATAACTTTAACATTTTTATTATTAAATAGTTTAATATTCATAAATATTGCTTAATTAAAAAATTAAAATTATCATATATAATTAATTTAATAGTATTATATTAAAGCTTAGTAACATTTAAAATATTAATTAATATATAACTGCTTGTAATTATTTCATTATGAATTTTGATTGGAGTGGTAATTAAATATAATTATGTAGAATATATACTATTAAGTAATTTCTGTATTATTTTGAAATTAAATCTATGATAGTTAATACATGTATATGTTAATATGATAGTTAATAACATGACTCACTAGCTTAGACCATATAGATATGAAATGCCGAAAGTCAGAAAAAGTGGTCTAGGAAGCAAGTAACCCCATTCGATGAACCTCAATCCCACTTTAACAGGAAGTTTACAGCACATAGTTACAGAAGTAAAGAACGAATATAAGACATCACTCCGTAAATTACGTCTATACTGGTCACCCTTTTTCTCTGATGATCACATTTCCTTTCTAAACGATGATCAATTAAGAACGTACGAATATATCATTTTTTAATGTTCCTGTGATTTAAGTAATTGATTATTGAGTGGATGTATTTGAGATGTACCAAAAGAGTGAGCCGATATAAAAAGGGAACAATCATTTATTGCACTATCTTTTACGCTTTTCTTTTTTCTTCATTCAGCTTCAATTGTTAAACGACATCTGAATTAAACATATAGATTTTTAATATCAGATCAAATTTAGTCCGATTAAATTGAAAATTTTATCAAATTTTTGCTTTTGTGTACCTACAAAAAATTGTAAATGAAATTCCTTAGTTAATTCAATCATTACACTAATAACATTTAATATATGTTCTTATTAAGATTTGAGATTAACTATCCAATTTAATATCGTTATATTATATTTTCACTTCAAATGTACCCAAGCGCTTCCTTGGTATCTGAGCAGCACCGGAATAAAATCATCGTTTCCGTAATATTCAAGATTAAAGAACAGAGAAGCGTCGACAACAAGGACGACAGAATAATTCTGAAGAGATTTCCGTCCGATATTTTCAACCAAGATAATCTGGTGCAGCAACAAATCTACGTTACCGAAGTGACCGCCGTGATGCCGTTAGTTGAGTACCACCCGGACGTGAACCACATGGAATGCGTGGAGCAGTTCAACCAGAAGTCTCCCACTTTCGACTCAACTTAGTACCAGCCGGAAGAGCTGGTGTACAGGGCCTACGACACAGACGAGTCGGTGGGCTGCGAGCACTACATCTGCGGGTGCTTGCAGCAGTGCCCAGAGTGCCTCAACTTTTACGGCTGCAGGCAGTGCCACAACGACTCCGAGTCCCACTTGATGAACCGAAAGCAGGTCCAAAACTTGAAGTGCAGGTTCTGCGACGCAGTGGTACCGTACTCCGAGTCCTGCTCGAACTGTAAGCAGAAGTTCTGCGAGGTGTCCTGCAAAATCTGCAAGTTCATGTGCTTCATCGACGCGAATGAGGCACCAGTTTACCATTGCGAAAAGTGCGGTACCTGTAACGTGGGCCTGGAAAACTCGTACACGCACTGCGATATCTGTAACGCGTGTTGGTAGACGGATTACTTTGACTCGCACGTATGTTGTAAGAATAGGGCTGAAAAGTGTTGTGTATGCCTTGGAAACATAAATGATTCTATTTACCAGATTCACGACATGAAATGCAATCATACGATGCACTACAACTGTTGGAATTAACTTATTAATTAAAATAATTATCTATGTCCAATTTGTAAAAAGTACAGCCTTGATGACGATCAAATAGAGAAATAGAACGACTTTTACTTTTAATACATTAAGGGGAAAACTCGCTCGAGAGAACCAGTCCGCGTTCACTGTAATGAATGCCAATTCGCGTTTGACTTCTTAAAGCAAGATTTTTATTTCTGTCATAACTGCAAAAAATTCAACACAGAAGAGCTCCATGTAGAAGGAGATGTTGATAAAGCCGAAAAGTACATGGAAGGGTTGGGAGAAGAGCTGGTTGCGTACACAGAGTGGACTCATCACCGAATTATAGATTATGCTTCAGAGTTATACTCACTTAATGATAATTAAACTCAAGAATTGGGATAATTATTGAACTAAAATGTACTACAAGAGTTAATTATATAAATATAATACGATGGCTTTCCAGATACATATGAAGAACTGCTTTCGTAAATATATGAACTGAAATGACATTACTAATTTATAAATTTTAAACATAATAACAATATCATACATTATCTTTTTTATATATTCTTTTTTGCATTTCATCCCTAGAGTATCATCTTGTATAAAAGGAAAAGTGATGATCAGAAAAAAGGGACCGTATAGAATTAATTTACGGTGTGATGTCTCCTATTTTAAAGATTAGTTGGAAATGTTTCAGGATAATCGTATTCTTTGTTTGATTTTTTATAGATATTATTATAATTCATTGATTCAAATTAATGCTATCAAATAAATATTTCCTTCTTACAATAAATGTTTTAAGGTGTAATATTTTATTGTTCAAAGTTAAAATCTGGGAATAGTGTTATAGATTATCAATCTTGTTTTTTCAAAATATAAATATAATCTAATTACTAACATCATTCAATCCGTGTATGTAATGCGCTGGAACAGACTAACTATTTAGTTTGTAGCTGAAACATAATTTATCATTTGCGATTAAAGAAGCGCTTTAACTTTCCCTTCGTTTATGCGCTGATTAATTTTATACTGAGCGCATTTGCGTTTGCTTTCTCTCAAAACGGTTATCTATTTTCCGATTACTTCCATTTTGCGCCCGAATTTTACTCTTTTTTTCTCTGGGTTCCGCTGGTTTGTCTGGTACTGAACTTAGTCCAAAGATTTGAAGACGCTGAAGCTCTGAATATAGTTCCCCTCAATAACTATCGTTTTCAAATTTAAATGTTTTAACGCTGAAATGTGAATAATTTAGTTGCCGGCTATGTCCAGCTAATTTAATTTTTTGAGCGGAATCAGTGCAGATATTTCGAATAAATTACCATTTCTGAGGGACAAAATTCTCAGGCTGGTTATGAACTGAAGCGGGTGTATTGCTACTTCGCAGTTGTCGGACAAATTCAGCTCAATTAAGTTAAGATGCTACAAACATGTTACGTCCTTGATGTTATTTCTGGACGCGTACAAGTGTGTTAGTTATTTTATGTGCTGCAACATGGTGTAATCCATGTAAAAGTTCCCGGAAACGTCCAGAACCTGTAAGTTTGGTAACTCTGTCAACGCCGCGATGCTTTACACGTTGCAGTCGCTTAAATTCAATTCGCACAGCTATTTGAGGTACTTTAGCGGTTCTATATTTACATCTGAGTTGAACGACAGGTTAAGATCTTATAGATATTTAAGATGCGTAATCGGGCTTCAGAAAGTTCGCACTTGAAAACAAGTTGCACTCAACGCTCAACTCAGTTAGTGGTGCTTATATTTGAATGTCTGTTATCTTGTTGTAGTTCAGGTTCAGGTTCGCGCACTGATTCAGAACTAAATCCGAATCTGGAGAAATACGGCAGTTTCGGAGCTCTAGGTGTTAAATAGTTTCACTTTAAAACAGCTGCTCAATGGAACAAGACTCGGCAACTAATTTGGTGATTTTAAGGTCTAATTTTGTTAAGGACTGATATTTAAGGTTCAAATAATCGGTTTGAGCTTCTTACTGCATTTGGAGTGGAATTGTTATTAAATAATTTTTAATATTTTTATACTAAAATGCGAATAAGAATGATATTACTAAAATAAGAGAGCCTAATCTATTCAATAATTCTCTGGTTTCGTTGGACCAAATTCAAATTAGTGCGAAAACTGCTGGGGCCAGCTCATGGTCGTGGATGCCTCTCAGTGCACCACCTGCTAAGATCTAGACGTGTTCTCTATTTACGAAGCCGAGAACCGCTGCAGATGTCAGCCGAAGTTCGTGCCGAATAATGGGATGTGTCACCCAGACAAGATGGCCTCCACGATCGCGATCGCAGTCGCCGTCCCAGTCGCGGTCATAATCATATGCATCATTATGACCATTTGCATAATCAAGAAGAAGAAAAACGAGAACAAAGCCGAAGCAGAACAAGTTCAAGCATAACCCATCAGAAGAGAAGACCAAGTCGCTCCGATCCAAGTAACACAGATTCACCTGCCTATCCCGATAAATCCGCCTCAGATGGAAACCGCCGAAGTCGTTTTCTGAATGACCAATATATAATTGTTTTAATATGATTCTTACTTTATCATTTAATTCATATTTTAGTCATTTGTAAATAAATACCTTTGGTATTTTGCAGTGTTGATTATTAAAATCATACTTGGAGTGGATATTTGCTATATGTTATAGTAAATACTAATTACACATTCACTCCATTATTAATGAATTGGTAAAATTTCATTGATTCTGCAAAGTGCCTTTTATCTTATAATGTTTATAATGATTTTCTCACAGTTTTCAATCAGTTACCCCATCAAAAACTTCAGAACAGGATTCAGTGGCTCTAGTTCATTCTTGAGATCTCTTCCTTTTTGAGCGATTTTCCCGAACTTCTCAGCGTTTTCACATCGTTTTTAAGCGACGAGTGGAAGCAATTCTGCTTTGGAACGCTCAAAGTCTGCACAATTTTGTGAAAGCTCGTATTATTGAAGAACTTGCTTTATTATTTCTGTAATTTTCGCTTTGCTAAGTTCATTTGTTTCATCAAATATTTAATCAAATAAAATAGATAATTCAAAGTCTGATGCTTAAAATTTCGTAACTATCGCATGTTAGCATCTCAATAAACTGTTTCCATTAACAGGTATATCTGACAAGATTGATAATAATGCTACACTTGATGAACCTGCAACAATATGCTGACAAGGAGAGTTGTCGCAAACCATTATCAGTTTTATAAAATTTCCAATTAATTTATATGAATAGAAATCTGTGTTTTAAAAAAGATATTCGATGTCATCCCATGTAATAATATAACAACACTTAGCTTCTTGAAACATTTATTGTATCATTGATGAGATAGTAGCGATATCTACCCTCTTAGCTTATTGTTTTTATTATTCGGTTTGGTGAATATGTGCTGCAATTTGTAAATATAGTATCTATAATTTTTACAAGGGTTACTGCTACGAAATATCTCTACAATCAATTTGAATAATTTTGGCGATATCTTTACAAAAATAAAATTTCGAATGCTATGGACGAATAAGTTTAACAAATTTTAGCAAAAATACAGCAACCAAATACATCGTCAAAGATTTTCCAGACTTAGGTCCACCCAAAATCAAAAGAACGTCAAGAACCTGAAAAGATTGATGTTGAATATGAGATTTAACAAAGTCTAATACCAAGTCCCAGTGCACTTTCCAGCCCACATAATGATCTGTTTGACAAGTTTTGCAATCGATTTATAAGACATTATTATAAAGATTTAAGTAATTCTAATATATTCTGAAGAATTCTTAATACTCTGAAGATTAGGATTCTTAATCTATTTTGATAGGTATTTTAATATCTTTTAGAAATTGAAGATCAAGGTTTCCCATCAAGTTCTTAATGTCTAGAAGAAAGATTAATTAGTCTGTTGAAGTACACTTCCTTAAATCAGTATAAATATTTATTACATTGATTGTAAACTCTTTACTGATTTCTTTATAAAAAGTAAAAACTTTGTTAATATTTTAACTAAACATTTTAGATTTACCCTAGATCATAGTAAATAATTCTTCTATTGGTAATGTCAGTGCTTCTTAAAGACTAATATTTAATTTTTATAATTGGTCAAAAACATCAGAAACACAATTATACAGTGGTGGGCCCTCGAAATGCTTTTTTGAATTAGGAAGAAGAATGAAGTTTATTATTTGAATCTTACTTATATCACTGCCCGGCTCAATAATGAGTGTGTTCTCCCTCCTCATCAATACACTCATTAACTCTATTTACTATTGATTTGTAAAGTGCTTCAATCACATCAAGGCCTGGTTGAGCCTTGGATAGCTGTGCTACAATAATTAACGTATATAACTCTGTATATACTTCAATAATAAGTTTCAACTTTACCTAACGTTGTATAATTTAACAATCAAGAAAATTGATTTCTCATTATGAAATGGAAGTGGAAGATCATAAGTAAAATAACTGTTGTTTTAGAGTAGCATCAATATATTATTTAATGCTGGGCCCGACTAACCCACTTGATTCCATTCTTCAAGAAACAAAAATGCATTCATTATTTGAATATTGAGAATGAAAGCGACTGTAACTACCTGAATTATAATTCTAATTAAGCGAAGTACCAATACTTCATCTTGAGCTCCCGGTTGAGATTGAAAGAAAAAGTCCTCCATTGTTTTTCGTGATTAAGAAATACCTAAAATCGTTCAGATTGACCCAGTTGAAGATGAACACCGAGGTCCTCTGCAGGTCCAGTGCTTGCGCTACTAGTTATAAATTACATATTGCGTCCGTATACCAATCATTGGATCCTCTTATTCTTTTCTCCAATCAGGCTTAACTACCATATATTTTCGAGATAAAATCTTTCATAAATTAGTTTTGTTGACTAAAACGTAGAAATTACACAGGGACATCTTAAACAAGTGATATAACTAGTTCAGATTGGTACAATATTTTATGAATTCATCCGTTGGACCCAGAAATGAAGAGAATACAAACGCTTCAGAACTGCCTAAGTTTGTTAAGTGAATTAGTTGACCTTCCCTAAACATCTTCTACCGCGTTTATTTTTGTCATTGCCGTCCTTTTATTGCATGTGGTAATTTCTATTTTTCCTTTTTGGAATATTAAATACCGACTTTGAATAGTCGATTATGGTCTAATACGATCGAAATCATATTTTTGGCCCTCTTGTGTTAATGAGTAGTTCATGAATAATCTCCAACTTGAGATTATTTATTGGAATTTGTCATCCGCATTAGAAGTGGCAAAATATTTTAATATATAATTACTCACATAGTAAACAAGAAAAAGCAATTCCACCTCCCATAACTGTAATCAGATTCAGGAATATAATCTTATATCTATTTCCGAAAATCTTTGTAACTTTTAGGACATATCATCGTATCTGAAGGTGATTTCGTCTCAATAGGATGTTTATTATTGAGGGCTTTCATTATAATGTCAATATGTTCTGATTTTTTCAATTAATTATTATTGCACTGAACATTTAGCAAATGTAATAAATCTTTTAATACAAACATAGTATCATCCACTTAAATTAGTTGAATTAATAATTCTATTAATACATTCACATATTTTGCATTAGTTATAACCCCTTAGTTTAACAAATCAACAAAATAGCTTACTAATTCACTATTTATAACAATTTTGTTATCTTTAATACAATTATCAAGCCATTCGACATTTTTAACAGAACTTTCTTGCTTAATTATATTATATAATTAAATAATTGTTTATTATACAGTTTACATTTACACGAGTAAAGTGAAAAATTGAATTAATATAGATAAATATATTGATTATTAATATTATTCATTAATTTTTAAAAGAAATCATCAAAATCATCTGTATTATACTGTGTTTTATATAAATTTATTTAAATAAATATTGCCATTTTTCAATATAGATAATTAATGAAACGACAAGAATAATTGTTAAGTAATGATAAATATTATGTAAAAAATAATTATTCTAGTATTCTATGTGAAATGGAAATATTAATATTTGTAGTATCATTTCAAATCTACAAAATAGCAAATATTTCCACACCAATGAACCCAACTTTAAAATTTACACAAGAAACAAGAGCAAAAGCTTTATCACTCGTACAACTCTTACAATCTTCAAAACCTTTATAACACAAGCGAGTTATATCATAGTTTTGTGGAACCATGAAATAATTATAGAATTGCTAAGTAAATCAGCTTTGTGAATTTGTGTTAAGATTCAAGGATTAGCCTGGCGAAGTACTAATCGAAGAGCTTTAAAATTAATTGGGTATAGCGCCAAAGCGTCTTGTGCACGATCTGCTTACTGATAAAAAGCGTCCAATAATAAAGAAAACTGAGCATAGAAACGAGGGAATGGACGACGAGTATTACTATGAATACGAGGGTTCCAGCGATGATATTTAGGATCAAATTTAAACCACTTATAGGCCTAAGCAGAGCCTAGCTAGCCGTTTGAACGCAGTTAGAGACTAGAAGACTGATTCTGATTTCATAATCCAGAACGGGGTCGTATCAACTGTTCAACCGAAAAAATAAGTATAAACTCACAGTATTCTTACAGAGAGGGACCTTATCCGATCGAAGCCTAAATAATAATAGTAATAACAATAGCAGAACGCAATAACAAAGCCAAAAACGCCAAAATTAACCAAGGCAAAGAAGCCAGCGCCCGTTTTCTCAGTCGGCAGCTCTTAAGTAATTGTTGAGAAGCAGAAGCAGTCTACAGCCTCAATCGCGCTCACCATTTTGGTCTACGCCAAGCGCCAGAACCTGCAAAAGCTCCACGTGAAACTACTCAAATCCATAATCACCTGTAAGGCCCTTCTACTGCAAAAATTCATCTCGTGGCTCGATTTCACGCAAATCCGCTCGTTCATCCTCCAGGATTACAAGGAGAACCAAAAAATGGTCGTCCGGGTGTGGAAAATGGCCCAAATTAAACTGAAGAAAGTTGAAGTCCTTTCTCTCAGGAAAACGCTTCTAATCAAAAAGACGGTTCTAAAAATGAACTTTGACAGCGAAAAGGGGAAGAGAATCGTTTTAATGAGAGAGCATTGCAGAGGGCTAATAACTGTTTAAAGCGCTTTAAAGGCGAAATAAGTTAATAACTTACGACTAGGATTGATTTAAATGAATAAAGCCAAAAATAGATTAACACTTTATAAATAGTTGTGTGTGCACTCAAAAGTGAGCCTGAACGACTCGAAAAACACGCACATACGGGCTTTACAATTGAAGAAGACACAAATGCAGCTCAAACTGCAAAAGAAGCTGTAAAACGCGAAGGAATAAAAAGCACAAACACTAACCGGTTTGAAGCTGAAATTGAATTTATTACAAAGCAAAGCTGAATCGGAGGTTAACTATTAGTAAAATTAAGTAACGTACTATTAGCAAACAAACGACAAAATAATCAAAAACATTGAGAGACTACGCATCATCATGAACGTAGACCTTAATCAAGTACAAATACTTGGCAGAAGCTACAAATTACAAGTACAAAAACTTGAACAACAAATGAAGCACATGATAGAACTAATTCTAATTAGAAACACACTGAAATTTGATGTTAAAAAGTGATTACTCGATATTTTTCTATTTTCTTAAATTAAATATTAAAAATTAAAACGAAAGTCTCCTATTTATAATAATATTTCTTTGTAATATGATATTGTAATGAAATTATAATATGATATATTTCATCTGATATAGACAAGTACATTATATCGTGAAATTTATGAGACGGTATATCGTTTTAGTATAGAAAATGAAACCTACAATAATAAGAAGTGGTATAAATATAGTTTTTGTTTTGCATAGATAGATACAAAACAAACAGTGATTCAAAACTGCAAATATAATTTGTTTACTATTTAAACAGCAAACAAACAAACGTTCATTTAATCCTGGTAAACAGATATATCACATGAAAAATGTAATATTATGCCGTATGCACCACCTCATATTATGTGGAAGTAATCTTTTGGTCTAAAATTAAAACAGTACTTGCAGCAGGAACACGGCATGGAACCAAAATCAGATCGTTAGGTGTATAAATAAATTCACTAAATATTTACGAAATATGGGATATGGATTAAAGTAGGCATTCTATGTGGAGCGACGGAGAAAAACGTCCATGATTACTTTCACAATACATGGTGCAAATAGTTTTGTGACAGCTATGATCAATATAAAGAGTAGTTAACTCTGTAGATGTAAGAGTTAGTTGATGCCAATGTATGTAAGGGTTCTGCGATTAATACAGTCATCTAGCAGTTCCAAGAACAGCATCCGCATGAAAATTTTCATATAATCTCACTCAGACAGGTACTTTGGCGAATTTATGGCAAAGCACATCGCGTTTAGAAAACTGAGCCGAGTAAGTAAACAGATATATAGCGATAAACTGATACTACTGCTAAACGAAGCTCAATTATTTCACTGGATTAAGTTAAACCGATAGTTTTTTCTGAAATAGATATTGCTGATATTGTTGCACAACTCAAAGATATGGGAATGTGATAGTAATATAGATGTATGTTTGATCATTTGTACAACGCATTTTTCAAATATGCTTGAATTCAGAAATAGACATTACTACGTGATAAATTATTACATGATAAATTAATAGTAATTGAGTTTCATTTCATCAATTATTTTTAAAAGATTAAATTAAAAATATACGGATTCTTATAAATTTTACGATTATGGTTGAATTTTACCAAATTATCAATTATCCACTTCATATATTTAGAGTCATAATTTGATTTGCATATTTCTAACTGTTAAAAGAATTTGATACAAATGGTGTAGAATATAGACTTTTCTAATTTGAGGCATTTAAACTGGTGGAACAAAATATAGAACAATCAAGTTACAAGTTAAAATAATACGATCAACAGAATACAGTATTTTCGAATTTTGAAGAGAAAAACAATAGATTATATCACTACATTAATTAAGTTACTTAAAGAAGGTACGATGGTAACTAAACATAACTGCTGAAACTATTTGAGTTGTAAATTACCCAAAATAGTAATTTTCGTTGGCACGGTAGACTACATGACCTATTCAACTTATATACATTTAGTTAACGCTAAATTTAAGATAAAACTAGAATTAGTGGCACATTCTTAAATAATCACAATGATATTTTGTTAAAGTGATATTTATATTAACATTTTTCAATTCCTTTTAGTGGATATGGATGTATGCTCGTATTTTAACACTATTCTCGTTACGGTTAATAAATAATGCTTTAACATAGTTACGTATACGTAAGTTATTCTAATTAAACCTGAACATAACTTAAGCAAAAAATTTACTATAATCTAGAATCGTGTGGAATAGCTTTAAATAATTGAGTCATTGGCGTATATAATTATAGTCTGTAAAATATTTAATAAGAAGACAGTACATTCAAACTAATCAGAAATAATTCAACATTATCAAAAATCGCATGTCATTGTAAACTTTTGATGTATAATAATACAAGATCTATCATTCGTCTGATTTGTCACATTCAAAATTATTAAAAGACAGAATTAAATATTTTCTTAAATATTTTCTTTAAGTTATCTTCATATTATATAAATGGTGGTCGTTTATGTGAAATCAAACAACTAGTTTTGCATATGGCGTAGAAAGATAAATTTAGTCAGTCTATTATACATTGTAATAATAAAGTTTTGATACTAATTAATGGTAATCTTAACATGTGTTGATATAAAAATGAATTAATAAAGCCGCATTTATATCAATGCAGTGAATGTATTATATTCAAGAAGAGCTATTTGGCTTATATGTAGCTGAGCAAGTAAATACGTTTTAGTGTCATTAAATATCTGATATAGACAAGTACATTATATCGTGAAATTTATGAGACGGTATATCGTTTTAGTATAGAAAATGAAACCTACAATAATAAGAAGTGGTATAAATATAGTTTTTGTTTTGCATAGATAGATACAAAACAAACAGTGATTCAAAACTGCAAATATAATTTGTTTACTATTTAAACAGCAAACAAACAAACGTTCATTTAATCCTGGTAAACAGATATATCACATGAAAAATGTAATATTATGCCGTATGCACCACCTCATATTATGTGGAAGTAATCTTTTGGTCTAAAATTAAAACAGTACTTGCAGCAGGAACACGGCATGGAACCAAAATCAGATCGTTAGGTGTATAAATAAATTCACTAAATATTTACGAAATATGGGATATGGATTAAAGTAGGCATTCTATGTGGAGCGACGGAGAAAAACGTCCATGATTACTTTCACAATACATGGTGCAAATAGTTTTGTGACAGCTATGATCAATATAAAGAGTAGTTAACTCTGTAGATGTAAGAGTTAGTTGATGCCAATGTATGTAAGGGTTCTGCGATTAATACAGTCATCTAGCAGTTCCAAGAACAGCATCCGCATGAAAATTTTCATATAATCTCACTCAGACAGGTACTTTGGCGAATTTATGACAAAGCACATCGCGTTTAGAAAACTGAGCCGAGTAAGTAAACAGATATATAGCGATAAACTGATACTACTGCTAAACGAAGCTCAATTATTTCACTGGATTAAGTTAAACCGATAGTTTTTTCTGAAATAGATATTGCTGATATTGTTGCACAACTCAAAGATATGGGAATGTGATAGTAATATAGATGTACAGTAGATTTCAAAATGAGTGACGCCGTGTTTATAGTTTAGGCTCCGAATGTATCTTTTGTACCCTATTTAGTGTCCTGTTGTTTAGGGTTAGCCCATCCCTGTTTTTAATTTAGTGTCTATGGAGGCTGTTTTTAATTTAAGAATCAATCATTTTTAATTTAAGAGTCGTCGTGTTTTTAATTTAGAGTTTCTTGTACAGGGTTTAGATCCAGCTGTTTAGGTATAGTGCTGGCCGTTTATAGATTAGGACCTGACTGTTCATTTAGTGACGATTTTTTGTTTATGGTTTAAGATCCGACAGAAACCAAAAATCACTGGATAATCTTCAATTATTTGAAAAATATAATTTTTATTTTTGCTTTCATCACTCATATGCCTTATTTTCATCGTATTAGTCACTTTGAAGGGGGTTAAAACTCATTTCTTTGTCAAATAATGAAACTCCAAAGAATGTTTCTGAAGTACTACGCGCGTTATTATTATTGCTTTAAAGTGTTATAAATCAGTAATTATAACAATTTACAAACATATAATTATATTTTAGCTCACTAGTTGCATCTAAACAAATCATTTGATTCCAACACGTAATCAGTATGAAAGTGGAAAAATATATACAATACTTGAATTGAGCAATATTTTAACCTATGTTTATTACAAAAATATATCCATGTATAAATCTAGAGTAAATTATAATTTGTGAAGAATATAGAATGCTTATATTCATGTGTACAACACATTCATAAAAATCATAAATAATGGTTGTGGACTCATATAAATAATTGAAGATTATCCAGTGATTTTTGGTTTCTGTCGGATCTTAAACCATAAACAAAAAATCGTCACTAAATGAACAGTCAGGTCCTAATCTATAAACGGCCAGCACTATACCTAAACAGCTGGATCTAAACCCTGTACAAGAAACTCTAAATTAAAAACACGACGACTCTTAAATTAAAAATGATTGATTCTTAAATTAAAAACAGCCTCATAGACACTAAATTAAAAACAGGGATGGGCTAACCCTAAACAACAGGACACTAAATAGGGTACAAAAGATACATTCGGAGCCTAAACTATAAACACGGCGTCACTCATTTTGAAATCTACTGTATGTTTGATCATTTGTACAACGCATTTTTCAAATATGCTTGAATTCAGAAATAGACATTACTACGTGATAAATTATTACATGATAAATTAATAGTAATTGAGTTTCATTTCATCAATTATTTTTAAAAGATTAAATTAAAAATATACGGATTCTTATAAATTTTACGATTATGGTTGAATTTTACCAAATTATCAATTATCCACTTCATATATTTAGAGTCATAATTTGATTTGCATATTTCTAACTGTTAAAAGAATTTGATACAAATGGTGTAGAATATAGACTTTTCTAATTTGAGGCATTTAAACTGGTGGAACAAAATATAGAACAATCAAGTTACAAGTTAAAATAATACGATCAACAGAATACAGTATTTTCGAATTTTGAAGAGAAAAACAATAGATTATATCACTACATTAATTAAGTTACTTAAAGAAGGTACGATGGTAACTAAACATAACTGCTGAAACTATTTGAGTTGTAAATTACCCAAAATAGTAATTTTCGTTGGCACGGTAGACTACATGACCTATTCAACTTATATACATTTAGTTAACGCTAAATTTAAGATAAAACTAGAATTAGTGGCACATTCTTAAATAATCACAATGATATTTTGTTAAAGTGATATTTATATTAACATTTTTCAATTCCTTTTAGTGGATATGGATGTATGCTCGTATTTTAACACTATTCTCGTTACGGTTAATAAATAATGCTTTAACATAGTTACGTATACGTAAGTTATTCTAATTAAACCTGAACATAACTTAAGCAAAAAATTTACTATAATCTAGAATCGTGTGGAATAGCTTTAAATAATTGAGTCATTGGCGTATATAATTATAGTCTGTAAAATATTTAATAAGAAGACAGTACATTCAAACTAATCAGAAATAATTCAACATTATCAAAAATCGCATGTCATTGTAAACTTTTGATGTATAATAATACAAGATCTATCATTCGTCTGATTTGTCACATTCAAAATTATTAAAAGACAGAATTAAATATTTTCTTAAATATTTTCTTTAAGTTATCTTCATATTATATAAATGGTGGTCGTTTATGTGAAATCAAACAACTAGTTTTGCATATGGCGTAGAAAGATAAATTTAGTCAGTCTATTATACATTGTAATAATAAAGTTTTGATACTAATTAATGGTAATCTTAACATGTGTTGATATAAAAATGAATTAATAAAGCCGCATTTATATCAATGCAGTGAATGTATTATATTCAAGAAGAGCTATTTGGCTTATATGTAGCTGAGCAAGTAAATACGTTTTAGTGTCATTAAATATCTGATATAGACAAGTACATTATATCGTGAAATTTATGAGACGGTATATCGTTTTAGTATAGAAAATGAAACCTACAATAATAAGAAGTGGTATAAATATAGTTTTTGTTTTGCATAGATAGATACAAAACAAACAGTGATTCAAAACTGCAAATATAATTTGTTTACTATTTAAACAGCAAACAAACAAACGTTCATTTAATCCTGGTAAACAGATATATCACATGAAAAATGTAATATTATGCCGTATGCACCACCTCATATTATGTGGAAGTAATCTTTTGGTCTAAAATTAAAACAGTACTTGCAGCAGGAACACGGCATGGAACCAAAATCAGATCGTTAGGTGTATAAATAAATTCACTAAATATTTACGAAATATGGGATATGGATTAAAGTAGGCATTCTATGTGGAGCGACGGAGAAAAACGTCCATGATTACTTTCACAATACATGGTGCAAATAGTTTTGTGACAGCTATGATCAATATAAAGAGTAGTTAACTCTGTAGATGTAAGAGTTAGTTGATGCCAATGTATGTAAGGGTTCTGCGATTAATACAGTCATCTAGCAGTTCCAAGAACAGCATCCGCATGAAAATTTTCATATAATCTCACTCAGACAGGTACTTTGGCGAATTTATGACAAAGCACATCGCGTTTAGAAAACTGAGCCGAGTAAGTAAACAGATATATAGCGATAAACTGATACTACTGCTAAACGAAGCTCAATTATTTCACTGGATTAAGTTAAACCGATAGTTTTTTCTGAAATAGATATTGCTGATATTGTTGCACAACTCAAAGATATGGGAATGTGATAGTAATATAGATTGAACATATGATGATTTGAAATACATACGTATGCAAATTTCAAATATGCTTGAATTCATAAGTAGAATGTATTCATATATATATTATAAATATTAGCTGTTAATGGCAATAGAGTTTCATTTCAATTTTAAAAAGATTAAATTAAAATTATACTGATTTATTACATATTGTGACATTAGCTATAATCCAATAATTATACAATTTTACCAATTCAAATATGATACTGTACCAGTACTAGGAGATTATATAGTTTCATCGTTTAAGATCATTAAAATAATATTAAATAATAATACTGTGGTCGCCAAGCCAACTTTGATTTCAAAAAATACTAACTATTTCAAAACTATTTTTTGTATTAATTTTAACTATATATTAACTCAATGTTTAGTAGCGTCTCCTTTCTATTTTATTACTTCTTCTAACCTTTTGGGCATAGAGTCAATCAAATGATTGATGATATCTAACGAGATTTACTCCAACGCCCTCTTTACTTCTTCATTTAATAAGTCATATGTGGTACATTCTTCAGGGGAAATGTTTGACTTCAGTGGATTCCAGCAGTGAAAAAGTGGATTTAAGTCTGGACTCATTACTGGAAAGCGATAGAGCTCAATGTTGTTAGCAGTATAAAAGTTTTTCATATACTTACTAAAATGTGTCGGGGCGTTATCTTGTTGCAACTTCAAGTTATGCTATTAAGTGATGGAAGTGTAACTTGTCTGAGAACTTAAGAATTGACAATTGAATTCATGGTCGTACCGCACGGCATAAACCATAATGGACCCTTATATCTATAGCTAATCGTACTATAGATCATGCACGAAAACAGTCCATATTTTACACTTCGAGAAAATACTTCGGATTCCACTCGTCTTTAGGTGTTCTGAGCACTCTACTCGCTCGATTTGCATAGCATTTTGAGCGATACTCATCGGTATACTAAAAAGTTCTCCAATATTCAATTGGTTGTTTCAGGTTCATTCGAGCAAAGTTCAAACTTTCCAATTTATGCTTTTCGGTAAGTTTTGGCTTTATCTTAGCAACATAGAAGCTTAAACTGAATTTGGCCAGGAGACGAGATACCGTTGTTAGAGACATGGAAATTCCACGAAGGGCTTAGTATTTTTCAGCTATGATTCGTCGAGTTTCGAATCTATGGCTCTGGCGATATTTAACAACGCGAAAATCTCAGCTTAGTCAAATTTTCTGACACTATTATCGGCATGAGAAGCTTCTAGCTTGCCTGTAACTTCAAAGTGCTTAAAAATGGAATAAACAGTTTGGAGACTACATTGAAGGCAACAAGCAATGTATTTCTTGGTTGCAACAGTTTGTGATTCTGTTTCTCACATTCTCATCATTATGCGACGCTCTTGTATTGTGATCCGTCGGCTTCGTGTGTGCTTCGTCATTTGAAGGATGAAGTGAAAAAGAAATGAACCGCAGAATTAATTGAATATGTTATAATTAGCATAAATACAGTGATTTAATTTTCAAGCGCAATTATTACATAAACATTTGTTAAAATCAAAGTTGGCTCGGACACCACAGTATTATTATTTTCTAACATTAAATGATAATTTTTAAATATATATTGAATTTCTTTTTAAGAAAGAAACAAATTATATAGTTATGATCTTGTTCCCCTCTAAACTCGCATAGCATTGCCGCTGATACGCTACTCCCAAGATTTATACTAACCAACCCAATGATTGTTACAAAAATAACATCTGATGTCAATAATGTAAGTTCAAGCATCTGACGAACTTTCTGAAAAAGCTGTCTGAAAAGGCCATTTATAAACAAATCATTGAAGATGATGTATGATATGAGATTAGTTTGCAGTAGCGTTTCATGTTCTAACTTTTGATTCAGATATAATTATTCTACAGCTGCTATGAAATTGAACTGATTAATTAAATTATGGTGCTTAAAATAAATTGTCATATTGGATTAACCATCTGATTAAGATTAACAAAAATGTATTATAAATTCAACTCAAAATAAACTCACTTCCACAGCTGAATTTTATCCTTGATGTCCTCGTGAATGGCAACCAGTTTCATCCTCTTTCCATCAGTGAACAGATTTAGCTGCAGCGCGTACTGAAACGGCGATTCATCCTCATTTTTAGTCCTTATTTCGTTTAATTGACTCTAAATGAACGATTATTTGACCATTTTTTCTTGGTATGTTTTTAAAAATGTCGTTTGAGATATGTCTTGAACCTTATCGAGCAGTGTTTTGTCCATCCGATTCATTTTCGATTTGAAGAACTCGAACACTTGGTATGAAAGTTTTTCCGAGAGCCAATTGGAGTACACGAGCTTAAACAGGAGAAATGCCGTTCTGAGCTAGATTTGGCTCAGATTCGATACAAAAAGATAACTTGTGATGTAGTCGAGGGAGTCAGAAATCGTTTTCACCTCGAACATGGACAAAGTGAACTCAGCTGGTTTTGCGCTTAAATATGAAATTGCGTTCTCAATAATATGAGCTGGGGACTGCTCAAAACGGATGCTCGTTTGCAACTGATTAACAGAGGAGAGAGCAAGTTCGAAGCCGTTGTCTTTCTCCTGTAAAGTTCTCACGAACTTTGGAATATTTTGGTTCTGATTATTTTATTAGAGGTAAATCAACAATTAAATAACGTTGTCGTAGTGGGGAGTAGTTTACGTTAACAGGTACGTGTTGTGCTCAGTAAATAGAAGTTAGGCTTGAAATATTGGCATTTACTGCATTGAAAGTAATGAAATGGGCTCATCCAAGAATTATTAAATCAAACGCTGCATTTCCTCGCTCAAATACTATTTTACGTGCTTCAGTCGCTGAACAACTTTGTTGAAGCACTTCTCATCGTCGAATTACTTGTTAAATACTGTTTAGTTGCTTATCTTCATGCCAGGCGAGAGCATTTGAAGGAAATTCTGAATGTGCTCGTTATTTGAAAGTTCAGTGAACCTGCCGAACTATATTTCACTAAAGAGATTATCAACCAATTTATTCAGATCTGAATTTTGTATGAACAACTCAGTGTTCGCATTGATAAATTCTTCATTCTGAATGAGCTCAACTAAATTTAGTTTTACTTGAGCCTGAGAATACAGCTTTGTAAAGTTTATGCCCTTTTGCACGCATATTTCGTAAACCTCGAGTATTTTCTTCCTTTGGAGTAGTAATATCAGGGTGTCACTGATTTCGTCTAATATGTCTTCTTTCTCGTGATGCTTAGCGAAGAATTTAACTAGCTGAACGATATCTACATTTTCAACGTCCGCGAATTTGCAGGCTAGTTTCAGGTACCACTTGATTTTGAACTGGCTGTCCTTGCTCAGTCTGTATGCTCCGTATTTAAGTTGCTGTATTTCAGTTCCATTCAAAACGTTAATATTTTCAGTTAGTAGTTGTGTTTTCTGCATGAATTTAAGCTATTCTGCCTTGCTCACTTAGCATTTCAGTAGTTAATCTAAATTATCTTCGCAGTCTTGTTTACCGATTAAATAAACCATTTACTCAAATTTAAGGAAGCTCAAATCTGTTTTAAATCCAATATCTTTAGTGCTTTCAAATAGTTCAGTGTCAAAAACGTTTAATTCCAAAAGACACCTAAAATAAAACGCGAAGCCCCTCTTGTGCACCACTTCGAATTGAAAAACGGGTTTAAATTTGAATATAGACTTAAAAGATTCGGCCAGGATTCGTTCATAATTGTTATGAACGAGTTGCAATTCGTAGAATATAATTAAGAGCTTGAAAATGTAATTATAATTCAGCTGTAATTGTGTGTTATTCAGAATAAAGTTTATAGTTGAGCAAAAAAGTGGAATCTAACGGTCAGCGAGAAATGAAGCGTCAAAAGTATTCAACACATACAGAGAAACCGCGTAATCCTCGGGAATCTCAGAACGCAGACAAATATGAACCTGCTCCAAATGATAGTCGATTAAGAGCGCATCAATCACCTCGTTCAAATCATAAACGAAATCACTCATTGTGAAGTGGAAATGAATGAATTTAAATATGTAAATAGAATGAATTTTTCAAATTACCACTCTAATTTGAGTTTCATGATCTTTTATTTTATTTTGAAAGTAGTATAGAAAAAATTAGAATTAAAAAATATAATGATTATATTTTGGTCATTCAGAACACGACTTCGGCGGTTTCCATCTGAGGCGGATTTATCGGGACAGGCAGGTGAATCTGTGTTACTTGGATCGGAGCGACTTGGTCTTCTCTTCTGATGGGCTACGCTTGGACTTGTTCTGCTTCGGCTTTGTTCTCGTTTTTCTTCTTCTTGATGATGCAAATGGTCATGGTGATACATATGATGATGACAGCGACTGGGACGGCAACTGCGATCGCGATCGTGGAGGCCATCTTGTCTGGGTGACACATCCCGTTCTTCGGCACAAACTTTGGCTGACATCTGCAGCGGTTCTCGGCTTCGTAAATAGAGAATACATCTAGATCTTAGCAGGCGGTGCACTGAGAGGCATCCACGACCATGAGCTGGCCCCAGCAGTTCTCGCACTATTTTGGATTTGGTCCAACGAAACCTGAGAATTCGTCGCAAACGCACTTGTCAGTTTCGAATCTCGCGCCTTGACTGCAGCTCTGGCATTGTCCTTGGACTATTATTTTGTCGTTCTTCCAGCAGTCGACGCAGGAAGTAGCAGTAGGGCCCGCGAAACCAATTGACTCGTCGCAGACGCACTGGTTGTTCTCCACTTTCAAGCCGTTTCCGCATGGCTGGCACGCGCCCTGGAACACGATCGAGTTTGAATTCCAACAGGACTGGCAACTGGCCGGGTCTTGGCCAACGTAGCCGAGGGAGTTGTCGCACTGGCAAAGGTGGGTGTTTTGATCTAATCTGGCTCCGGTGGAACATGTCTTGCAGGTGTGTTGGTCGATGAACTTGTTATTTCCCCAGCAGTCCTCGCACTTGTTCGGGTCATTTCCCACAAATCCCTTCGATTCGTCGCACAAACATTAATACGCCTAGAAATAGGTTCCGGTGGGGCAGGACGAGCATTTGCCTTGAACTACCACGGAAGCCATGCCCCAACAGTCTTGGCACATATTTGCGTTATTTCCTGTGTATCCCTTTGACGCATCGCAAACGCACTTATCTGTGTCGAATTTGGCGCCGATATGACAAGAATTGCATATTCCAGAGTCTGGAACCTCTTGTTTTCCCCAGCAGTAATCGCAGTTGTTCGGATCGGAGCCGGCATATCCGTAGGCAGCATCGCAAACACATTTATGCGATTAAGAATCGTACTTAGTCCCAGTAGAACAAGATTAGCATGCTTATTAAACTATTTATTCCTGTTTTCCCCAGCAATCCTGACATTTAGATGGGTCATTTCCAACAAAACCTTGGGATTCATCACATACGCATTTATTTAGTTAAAATGTGGTTCCAGTAGAACAAGATGTGCATAATGGATTTTATGAATCAGGAACCTTTTGAGAATTCCAACATAAATCACACTAAGAATTCGGATTACCAGCATAACCATTAGATACGTCGCAAATACATTCATGACTTGATTAATCAAAAATCGCACCCAATAAACATGATTTACACTAGCCGCTATTTATTATTTATGAGCTCCCCCAACAATTTTAACAATTACTTGGATTTTATCCAGAATATCCGATAGACTCGTCGCAAACGCACTTGTCAGTTTCGAATCTCGCGCCTTGACTGCAGCTCTGGCATTGTCCTTGGACTATTATTTTGTCGTTCTTCCAGCAGTCGACGCAGGAAGTAGCAGTAGGGCCCGCGAAACCAATTGACTCGTCGCAGACGCACTGGTTGTTCTCCACTTTCAAGCCGTTTCCGCATGGCTGGCACGCGCCCTGAAACACGATCGAGTTTGAATTCCAACAGGACTGGCAACTGGCCGGGTCTTGGCCAACGTAGCCGAGGGAGTTGTCGCACTGGCAAAGGTGGGTGTTTTGATCTAATCTGGCTCCGGTGGAACATGTCTTGCAGGTGTGTTGGTCGATGAACTTGTTATTTCCCCAGCAATCCTCGCACGTGTTTGGATCGGAGCCGGCATATCCTTGGACAGCATCGCAAAAGCATTCATTCGATTGCGAATCGAATAAAGATCCTTGTGGACATGGTTGGCATTCGTCAGCCACCACGATTTTGCTTTAAGCCCAACAATTAGTACACGAAGAGTTAGATTGACCGGCGTATCCAAGTTATTCAAAGCAAATACAATTATTTGCATCTGATATTGAGCCAGATCCGTATTTATCTTCACACGTTACACATTAATCTATTAATAGAAACCACCCGGCATTCATGTTACAAGTACAAGTTCCAGTGCAGATCTAACCTTAACCATGACAATCAAAGTTACTACCGCAATTTTCTCCATATCCTTTCTTTTGAAGAAAAATAACGCATTTACCTTGGAATTCAGTCTCATTTATTTCTTAACATGTGGATACACATTATAAAGAATCAGAGCTGAGAAATTTCTTACAGACGCATACTTCTCCTTCTAATTCAAACCCGAGAGCACAACTAGGTGCTTGAGCTTGAGCAGCAAGTATTTACAATATTACTTGCATAACAATGAAGAAGTGGAAATAGAAATTAAATTAAACACCTAGAATCGTAGTAAGTAATAATTATTGCTTCAAACAAACAACTAAAATTCTAAACAAATTTAATTTTAGACATAAAACTAAACAGACAGAATCAGTGTAAATAATTATATTTATTTTCAAACAAACACTTTCTAAACAACATTGAACATTTGATTTCGTAAGCAGTCCACATTTATAATATTATTTTTCATCCCCTTCCTTCATATTTAAGTTTATATGTGCTATATTATTGCACACTTAATTATAATGAAAGGAATCATTATATAACAATTAGCTAATTAAAATAGATATTAAGAAATACGTGGCATGCAATGCTTCAATCCTTTAACGATCTATAAAATAATGTTATTTCACATCGGCATCGCAGGCATAACCGGCATCTCTGTAATTATTTAAGTCCTTTCTATTATTTGTTCTTGATAAATTGGCGTTGGTTGGTAAATCTGAACCTGATTCGTTTAAACTTTCTGGGGTAAACTTAGTGGGACGAAAAACCCTGTTTACCCGTTCGGAAGGGTTATCTCAGTTATTTTAACACCTTCACTTCTTATTATTTCTTTCTTTTCAGCTTACCTCACTTTCTTTTTACAACAGCAGCAACAACATATTAATAAAATAATAATCGGAACTGGAATCAAAAACAAGAGGAAATAAAAGGACTCGTTTTTCATACAAACGTACTCGTAACGGGTGTGAGCATAATTATAAGTAGTATCACAGTTGTAAAAGCAGTTTTCATCGCATTAGTTGAACGAATTGTAAATATCGGCTTCATTCGCGGTACAAGTGTACTCGTAACGAGAGTGATTGTAATTAAACGCCTAATTACAATACCCAATGGTGCAATAGGTTTCACACACGCTTTTCGTGTTAAAAGTTCCAACTGGATTCTAACTGCATCCAAAAACTTGCTTATTCGCTTAAATTAGTCCACTACAGAACCCGTTGGAGCATTGATTTTGGCAATCTGATAAGTTTAAATATGTCATCTATGATGTGGAATAATTTAAATTATAATGCAATAAATACTGTAATAAAAGAATGCTGGATACATTTTTAAAACTGTTTATAAATGTTTATAATCTTATTGTTTATTAGTAAAGTTTAAGACTGTAGTTTAAGTACACAAATAAATAAACAAATAAAGTAATAATTCTTTGTGAAAAACAGTTTTACTATTTCAAAAATAAGCTATCACTCCAAATATTACTTATCTTTTTGAAGTCTTTTTCTTTTGATTCAAAGGTAACGTTACTTGAGCTTAAATTATTGGCAAGCGTCAGTTTATACAAGTATACTTGGTTGCTATGTGTATCTATGTATTTTTGAATACTTTGTTTTAACATTTTAGATTTTGATAATATATATGATAATTGTATTAGTTCACGTATTAATACCATATTAAAAAATAAAATCAGTATAAGATAAAAATAGAGTAAATAAAAACTAAATTATAATTAATATTACATCTATATTATACCTCAAATATAATAATATATTAATATATATTTTTATATTTAGATTTGTGAATTGTTATAGTTTATGAGATGATAATATGATAACATGGGAAAATTAAATTGAGCCTTAATCTTGTTGATAAAGGCTACAGTTTAGTATAGTTATTAATTATTAATAAACAACTTTTTAATAAAAGTCTGTTCAAATAGTATTTTTAAATTATATATAGAAATTACGCAGTATTAACAATATAACATATATTCCATTTCATTATAGTCAATGAAGAACAATTAAATAGTTGATCAAATTCTGTCTAATATAATCATTTTGCAAGAAATACACCAATATGTTCATAAAATCAACAAAATTAAAATTAAATGTACTCGTGTATTAAGAGATAGATGGACAATTGAGGAAGACAATATATTATGTGATGCAGCATAAATAATTGGGTATGATTGTGACACATTATCAGCGTTGATAATATCAAAGACTTCATCTCAAGTTTACATTGTATTACATTGTATTACAGGTTAAGATACCTTAGAAAGAGTCGGGAAATAATAACTCCATATTATTAAGAATGAATTTCTATTATTATATTTTATTATAATCTATTATTATATTTATTATTTATTTAATATATTTTATTATCTAATAACTTAATTTTATTTATCATCTCGTTCACTTATCCCCGCTTCCCGGTACTCTGTGATATACTTATCTGAACGGTGCGTTAGCGTTTTGCACCATCAGGCAGTGGCACGATCTGCAGATCCCGTCCGAGTTCAGCAGTAGCCAGGGTCTGTGGCAGTTTTTGCACTGGTGAACGCACCCGCGTGGGTATTTCGAGTTTCTGTACCTGCTCATGCAGATTGAGCAGAAATCGAGGCCGTGCGACTTTGTTTTCCTCGTTTCGGTTGTTTTGCAGAAGTCCGTGCAGAGCTGATCGTTCGTTGGGATGTAGCTCTTGACCTCACCGCAAATGTGGCAAACTGACTAGCAGTCACCGAAACGGGCTAAGGGTTAACAGTACGGTTAACACTTCTGAGCTGAACTGGACGGCTGTGGGATCGGAATGGGCTCAGTCAGTGGGAACGGAGCGGGGCACTAGTTTATTAATTGCATTCGTTCTTGCTGAGATAGTTGGGTGGAGACCGCGTTCAGAAGCGATGAGTGCGGGTTCGGCCAGATCTGTAGGACTGTCATTGCCTCCTCGTTTTCCTGAGTGAGGCAGATTAGGCACACTAAGGGCGAATTCTCGACGAAAAGGTCCTTCAATTTGTAATGGGGCGGGATATCGCAGAAGTGATCGTCGAAAAAGCCGGGGAGCTCTATGTACTTGGTCTGGGATTAGAATAGATAATTAAGCTGCGTTTCCACTGTTTGGCGCGTTTTCTCGACGGTTTGCTCCTAATCGCAGGTTATAAAGAAGGAGTATCCATCACCAACGTATATGTGAAGGTTCATCGGAGTGGAGCAATAAAAGTCATTTATTTTTACAAACTGTACTATTCACTTCATGGTATATATTAATTATCAATTTTCCACTCCTATCAATGGATGGTCCAAAGTACAAATTAGTGCACAAAATAATCTACAAGTCACCGATTCAGCGTTTGGAGCTTCTGCGCGATGTGAAGTCCTCACAGACCCGTTTGTCAGAAACGATCGATTGTTACTTCCCGCTTCAAAAGACGTTACAGGTTTCGCAAATAGTAATTGAGCCCTTGAAATAAATAGTTAAACCCTCAGTGACCGTTTTTCCTCAGCAGAAAACGAAGTCTCTTCAACTTTCTTACGAATCGAAGTCAAAGTTCAAGTGCAAATAATTGAAACCGGATTTCCAGTTCTGGTTCGTTAAGTTCGTCCGCACGTTAAGGTTCAGAGAGCTTCAAATATCAGAACCAGATTTGATTTAACGACCAAATAGACAAATAAACAACAAAATGAAAATAAAAAGCGAATCAACTGAAATCAAATGGCTTGTTGAAGAAAAAAGATAAATATTCTGCGAAATATATAATGAAAATGATCAACAAGGGAAGGAAATGAAAGCAGATAATGCCTTATAAATATACTTAGATGAAAATAAAATATAATTTCAATGCTGGAATAACCAAACACTTGCACATAAAATATTTGAATAAATAGCTAAAATAGAATACCAGAATAGTCAAATGGAAGTTTAAAAGCTTGAACCAGTTACTATTACAATAGAAAAATAAATCAAAACACAGAAAACGTAACCCAAAACTGAAAACTTACTTATAATCAATTAAAATAGTATATAACTTGAATAAAACCTAGATGTATCGTTAAATTAAATTGAATAACTATCAATAAGTTAAACAGTGGAAAAATCTATGGATATCTGTAAACATTAAAAATAAATTGAAAGTTAGTTGGAAATGATTACAAATTAACATCATTATGATATAAAATAACGTCAAATAGAACAAATGGTTGAAACAACGAAAAATAATCTTATTGTAACTTAAAATTAGAAAAATAGAGAGTTAGTGGTTGCTATAGATTGTTCGTATTATGATTTAGTTGCTCTTCTTTTAAGTTTTGGTAATAATGAAATAAAATATGAAAACAATTCAATTGAAAGAATAACTTAACTGAAAGAATAATAATGTGCATTAAGCTCTGATTACTTTGCTGAAGTAATATCTAAGTTTTTAGATGAGCAAATGAAAATGGGGAACCCATATGCAAAATGTATTGAAGAACTTATTTAACTTGAGTTTATGTTGCAAGATTAGTTATAATATGTATTACCTCAATTTGAAGATTAATAATTTGAAATAATGGACTAGCTTCGAAAAAATACATAAATTAAAGTGTTTGACGAATCATGTATGATGTCTACGATCGAAAACTATATTAACGCAATAATTAAAATTTCAGGTTAAAAAATGACAAAATATGTTACTGACTACAATAAAATGTAAGATTCATGGGATATAGCTGATATAGAAAAGTCAAAACCACTTAAAGAAATAATCAAATAAGAAGAAGATTATTAAAATAAAATATATGCTCTTCGTGATTGCGCTACTTTGTATAAATATTATGATGAAATTAATTAGTGAATGTGTATTTTTCTTATTAATGATTGATTTAATCAAGTTCAGTCTTATGGTCAACTTATATTATTTTTCTGAATTAATGTTTTCGCTTATAATCTCTCTTAAAATATATTTAGTACCGTCATATAATTTCTAATGTACAAAAGTTCAAGCGCTGAACTAGTGGTATGAAATTAGTTAGTGCTAAGATTGTCAAAATATATCTAGTATTGTTATTTGAATTTAGTACCATATATTATTAATGTTTAATAATTGATCAGTTAAAAATTCTGTTTATAATTCAATTAAAAAATAATAATTAAAACACTTGTGTCAGCAGTACGGTACACTTATTATGAAAGTTAAATACAATTAAAAAGTTCAAAATGCTTGAAATAATTATAGTGAATTTAAATTCCATCTCATCATTAATGAATCAGTTCGAACAAATGATATCCAATTTTTCTATATTGCAGGAAATACATCACTATACGCATGAAATAAACAGAATCAAAAATAAATGCAACCGCGTTCAAAGAGACAGGTGGTCAAAAGCTGAAGACTAGATATTATTCGACTCTGTTTAAATTATCGGTAAGCGCGACTGTGATGTGATCGCAGCCTTGATCGGATCAAAAACCGCAACTTAGGTTTACTAGAGGTTACGGTACCTAAGGGAACGTATAAATAATTTAAGTATATAAGTTGATCAAAATTCTGATTTACTGTAATGAAATTATGTAATATTCTTATCATTCTATGAATGAATTTTCATTTCAGTTCAAATAATATCGCGAGCATCTCTTCGTACGTTTCTGGGAAGGCGTCGAATTGTATTTATAGAATCAGCCCTTTTAGCACTTTTTTGGTTAAAGCTTTAGTTAGTTCTTATGTTTCTTTCTTATCAAGCTTGAACAGTCTCATTGAGTGCTCTATTATGAGCTGTTTGTTCCACTCAACATACGCGACCAGCTCCTCTCCGAGGCTCTTAATATATTCTTCGGATTTGTTAGTATCTCCTTCAACTTGAAGCTCCTCCGTGTTAAATTTCTTGCATTTATGACAAAAATAAATATCTTGCTTGAAGAAGTCGAAAGCGAACTGACACTCGTTACAGTGAACACGAACTGGAATGTTCGAGCGCGTTTTATCTTTTACATAATTTAGGAAGTACTAAGTCATCTACTCAATTTAATTATCGTTTAGGCTATATTTTTTGCAAACTGGACAAAAATAGTTATTTTGATCTAAAAGCTAGCTCTAGCAATTTTCATGCATTGTGTGCCCGCATCTCATATCATGAATCTGATAAATAGAATCTTTTATGTTACCTAAGCATACACAACACTTTTCAGCCCTATTTTTACAACACAAGTGCGAGTCAAACTAATCCGTCCACCAACACGCGTTGCAGATATCGCAGTGCGTGTACGAGTTTTCCAGGCCCACGTTGCAGATGCCGCACTTGCCGCAGTGGTAGAAGGGCTTCTCGTTTGCGTCGATGAAGCACATGAACTTGCAGATTTTGCAGGACACCTCGCAGAACTTCTGCTTGCAGTTCGCGCAGGACTCGGAGTACGGCACAACGGCGTCGCAGAACCGGCACTTCAAGTTTTGGACCTGCTTTCGGTTCATCAAGTGGGACTCGGAGTCGTTGTGGCACTGCCTGCAGCCGTAAAAGTTGAGGCACTCTGGGCACTGCTGCAAGCACCCGCAGATGTAGTGCTCGCAGCCCACCGACTCGTCTGTTTCGTAGGCCCTGTACACCAGCTCTTCCAGCTGGTACTAAGTTGAGTCGAAAGTGGGAGACTTCTGGTTGAACTGCTCCACGCATTCCATGTGGTTCACGTCCGGGTGGTAGTCAACTAACGGCATCACGGCGGTCACTTCGGTAACGTAGATTTGTTGCTGCACCATATTATCTTGGTTGAAAATATCGGACGGAAATCTCTTCAGAATTATTCTGTCGTCCTTGTTGCCGACGCTTCCGTGTTCTTTAATCTTGAATATCACGGAAACGATGATTTTATTCCGGTGCTGCTCAGATACCAAGGAAGCACTTGGGTACATTTGAAGTGAAATTCAATTTAAAATATACAAAATTAGATAAATACACGGAACAGGGAAGACTACACTTCAATTATGAGCTAGAGATCACGAAGATAAATTATATAGATTATTACTTATTGTTTTTCCACTCTGTATGTAAACTTGTAGTCCTCCTCTATGATCATTTTGTGCTAAATACTACAAATTTATTATTTGTTTTTGTTATGTGTTCAATTCAACTTTGATGCTAGGTTTGGATTGTTATGATCTGTGAGACGAAGATAGTGAGTAAATGATAATGACCATATTATGTATTACTATTGATAAAGATACACCTAAGAGTCATATTATCGTATGCACTATATTAATATTCTTATTATAATTTGATAGAATTTATTAGCTTATTTAACATTGAATATTAAAGCGGCGTTGATTTTATGTAATATTGTCACTCAGAAAATTGTTCACGTTTGTTTTCGCCTGTTCGGTTCTGGTAGAGCATTCTAAAGTAGATCTGTTTCTTGTTCTTGGAGACCAGCACAGACTCCAGTTTCGGTAGATCGGAACCAACTATTTCAACAGACTGTTTGAGCAGCTTGTCTTCTTCTGTCGTCCATCGAACTCTTTGTGCTTTGTCATGCTAAAACTCTAAATCGATGATCTGGTGATTCACTTTGTGTATTGCCTGCACGACCGCGATGTTTTCTAATAGTTTGTCAGTTATTTACTGGTCCATTTCCATTCGTTTCAAATGAAAGTGGAAACTGTTTTTATATGAATGGGAATATGATTAGTAATGTACTTCAAATCATATAGTTCACCTAATATCACTCAAATCAAACTATTGCATGTTTACACTATAATAAGGTAACTTATTTCATTCATACTGTAAATATAACTATATCTTAATTATTTTATGAGATTTTTAAATTTAAAATTTAGCTTTCACAAATGTCAAAGCTTATTATCGGTATAGTATAATTGTGCTATGTATATAATTTGTAAAAATAACAATAAGCTATATCAAATCGAATTAACATTTTTAATAATATCGCATTATAACTGTATTTATAATTACAATAGAAATCACACAACTTTTTCTTTTTTAAACTCATAATACAAAATAGTGTTTCATAAATTCCTATATTAGCCTTTCCCACATTTCTATTACAATTGTAACTAATACAGGTATATTCAAGTATTGATAAAATTTACATACTTTGTGTTATCACATACAACAATTGTGTTAAACATTACACTCTAACCTTTCTACTATTATTAATATAATCAGATATTTATTTTAACTTAATCCATATATAACCTTTTGACCTAAAATGAGCACAACACAAATACATCCAGATATTAACAGAATAAGTTAAAATAACAACTTAATCCATAATTTTTAATCCGTGAAATAAATGTTATTGAAAACGAAAATTAACCATCTTTCACTTTATGTCCTCGAGTCCGACCAGTTAGCTCGCGCCAACGATCACCGGTTCCTCCATTTCCTCCATCAAATTCTTCAACTGAACGGATCCGAACTCGTAATTGTTGAGTTGGGCCTTGAAAATGGTTCCTTCTTCAACCAAATTCAACCCGTCAACGTGAACGAGGACGCATGACTTAGTTATTTTAAGGATGGAAATGACCTCCCTCAGCTGTGGTTTGGGCACGTAGCAGAAGCTCAAATTCAAAGTTTCGGGCTGCAAATTGAAGAAATTGAGCGCGAACTCGATGAAATTCGTCATCGGACGCAAATTATTCTAGCGCAAATCCAAAGACTTCAAATTGCTCAAAGACTTCATCAAATCGGAGAAATAATTCGGATTCAAGAAAGTAGAGCCACGCATAGACAACTTCGTAATCTTTAGCTGCACCTTGCATATGGACTCAATGTTGAACTGATTTTGCGAAATATCAAGCAAATCCAACTTGCTGAAAGACGACATCAACTTAAATAAGATCGCCCTTGTGTTAAACATAGGTACAGACCCCCTGCTGATTTCCCAAAAAATATCAAGGGGACTATAAGTGAGAGCAAATCTGGCTGTTTTTAGCTCATATTTCATATCAGATTTGGTTTTCCATTTCAGTTACAGACCCCTTTTCGGAAAATATTCTTCAAATATCAACATATTTTTGAATTTAATGTATATAATGACTTAAATAGTACGATGTATTAAAGATTGTTTAGTTTCCTTGTTTATATTAGTCTTAAAACACGTTAGAATCAATAATATTTAATCAATTAAATATCAAATCATTTCAGTTACAGACCCCAAATAAAGTTCACTTATAGACCCTTTTATTCATAAATATTGATGGGGTCTGTAACTGAGCACTTTTGGGGTCTGAAAGTGAATAGGGGTGGGGGTCTGCATTCGAGGTAATGTAGTATGTTTCGTGTTCACAGTATTTGAAACAGATATTAAACTGATGCTATTTCAATGGATGGTGTATGCAGTTTATTGTATATATTCTATTATATATTTTATTACTATAAGATGTATAATATAGTTTGTCGCACAAATCATATAGTCTTGGATCCACGTTCAGTTATTGAAATGAGTCGATACTGCAAACCTGATAAATTGTTCAAATCTTTAAGCTTTTGGACAATATACATGGAATCATAAAAGCTTGAAAAGTACAGTAGTTACTCAAAAGAAAACAACTTGAATCACTTCGACACTGAAGTACAAAGAACAGCTTAAGCAGCCTAGTCATCTGCGAAGAAAGCGCAAACCAACAACGATGAAATCGTTATAGAGATTGAACTTGAGGAAACCCTCAACAGAATCTCTCAGAATGAAACCGTCTCTGGAAAGAGTCAATCCAAGGGACTCGTGACATTCTGAACGTATGTCGGCTCACTCAGGTACGTCTTAAACATCTTGACAATAACAGTTACCTGAAAATCAAAACTATCATGCATAGGATAAAACACAAAAAATGAACAAAAAAATGAACAACTCAATAAAATACGTGAAAGCCACACGTTTTAGATAGTTTAGTCTCATGTATTCCTACATGTATTTAAATATAATAGGACAATGTGAATATTGTGTGTACCTATGATTATCATATATTAATTTTTTCATATAACAACATAAATTTTTATAACTTTAATCAACATGTAAATCAAATGTATATATAATGTATATTCAACTTGAATACATAGTTTGAACAAAGTGATAAAATAAGAAAATAACAATATATAATATTAATGAAAACAATTCCGCTTCACTTTTTGATCAATGTAGAATAAGTAAGTTGAATAGAAAATGTTATAAAATTTAAATATTTTGTAATAAATACATAAATATACGCATAATATAAATAGAATTTAAACTAAACGTAACAAAAGCAAAAATAGAGACAGATGGTCACAGGAAGAAGACGCATTGTTATGTAACACTGTATAAATTATAGGTAACCGTAACTGTGACGCTATAGCGGCCTTAATTATGTCGAAAACTGCATCTTAAGTATACTAAAGGTTACGATATCTGAGAGAAACCTTAAGTAATTTTATTCCATAAGGTGGTTAAAGTTTGTGATATATTTATCTATTTAAATAACAATTAAAACAACATGTCTCCATTAATGATAATATGCCAACAGTCGAACTAACTGAAATAATCACTTTGGTCTACTAATATTCACTTATTGGCATCATACATGATAATAATATGATATTTCAGTTTCAATATGTACATTAGTTGTTCTTATTGAAATACTGAAAATGTCAAGGAATAATTTTGATTGTATTTTCTCACTCGATCATGTTCTAAGTCTTCAATTGTCGACGGTTACTCCGAGCCCGTCCGTTTTTATTATAATTACTATATGTGTTATCTTTGAGTGGTTAATATTATTAAAATACTACATGAATTAAAATATTAATTATTATATATATGTGAAGTTCATTATTTTCTTGGGAAATGCATTTCAACAAATATTAACTATACTTTTTGTAAAACTTGACCTATTAATATGTATAGATTCATTTAAAAACTTCGCCGAATAGAAACATAAAGAAGTCCTGTTTTGTCTGTGGGAGTCCAAACTCAATTCGAAGCAGAAATTTCTCCATTTTCTTTTTATTCAGGTACTTATTAAGAAATTTCGTTTCTTTTTCATTTAGTTTATATGTTTAACAAGCATGCTCGACTATTCTCTGCTTATCCCACTTACAAGCAACCAATTATTCTAGACCCTTCATGTAATTTTCGGCCTCAGAAACTGTCGTTTATTAATTTATCTCCTCTGTGTTGAACTTTTTACATGAATGACAATAGTAAACGCTTTACTATAAAAACGGAAACACTTATTGACATTCGTTACACTGAACTGTAACTGGAACGTTCACTTTAATTTGTTATCTCAGCTCTTTAAAGTAAATTTCGTTCAGCTACTCAACTTAATCGTCCAATATACTGTATTTCTTGCATATAGGACACTGAAAGTTGTTTTAGTCAAAAAGCTGTCCCCAGCAATTTTCATGCATCGTGTGTCCACAGCGAACGTCGTGAATCTGGTAAACGGAATCTTTTATATTACCTAAGCACACACAACATTACTCAGCCCTATTTTTTGAACACACGTGTTTTTCAAATATTTCGCTGAACCAACACGCATTGCACTCTTCGCAGTGCGTGTACGAGTTTTCCAGGCCTACGTTGCAGGTGCCGCACTTGTCGCAGTGGTAGAAGGGCTTCTCGTTTGCGTCGATGAAGCACATGAACTTGCAGATTTTGCAGGACACCTCGCAGAACTTCTGCTTGCAGTTCGCGCAGGACTCGGAGTACGGCACAACGGCGTCGCAGAACCGGCACTTCAAGTTTTGGACCTGCTTTCGGTTCATCAAGTGGGACTCGGAGTCGTTGTGGCACTGCCTGCAGCCGTAAAAGTTGAGGCACTCTGGGCACTGCTGCAAGCACCCGCAGATATAGTGCTCGCAGCCCACCGACTCGTCTGTTTCGTAGGCCCTGTACACCAGCTCTTCCGGCTGGTACTAAGTTGAGTCGAAAGTGGGAGACTTCTGGTTGAACTGCTCCACGCATTCCATGTGGTTCACGTCCGGGTGGTAGTCAACTAACGGCATCACGGCGGTCACTTCGGTAACGTAGATTTGTTGCTGCACCAGATTATCTTGGTTGAAAATATCGGACGGAAATCTCTTCAGAATTATTCTGTCGTCCTTGTTGCCGACGCTTCCGTGTTCTTTAATCTTGAATATCACGGAAACGATGATTTTATTCCGGTGCTGCTCAGATACCAAGGAAGCACTTGGGTACATTTGAAGTGAAATTCAATTTAAAATATACAAAATTAGATAAATACACGGAACAGGGAAGACTACACTTCAATTATGAGCTAGAGATCACGAAGATAAATTATATAGATTATTACTTATTGTTTTTCCACTCTGTATGTAAACTTGTAGTCCTCCTCTATGATCATTTTGTGCTAAATACTACAAATTTATTATTTGTTTTTGTTATGTGTTCAATTCAACTTTGATGCTAGGTTTGGATTGTTATGATCTGTGAGACGAAGATAGTGAGTAAATGATAATGACCATATTATGTATTACTATTGATAAAGATACACCTAAGAGTCATATTATCGTATGCACTATATTAATATTCTTATTATAATTTGATAGTAAAGTATTCGCTTTGGTATCATGCATTCAATTCAATATGATTAATTGAATTCAAAACACATTCACAACATACTCCAGCTATATAATAGATTATATTCCAGTAAAAATATGCTATACTTTTATACTGATGTATTTCAAATTATTAGTGAAGCAGTACATTATTACTTTAATGTAATATGATTCATTTCTATCATAATTTAATTTCTAAAATTAGACAATATTTATCAATACTGTATTGTGTGTGAATATCAATGTTAAAATCTATTATTTTTAATCGATTTCATATTTTCCGTTTCATCTCATGAATAAGTAATTTACAAAGAAGATGTATTTAAATTTCAATATTTTGTAGGAAATCCATCACTATACGCATGAAATAAACAGAATCAAAAATAAATGCAACCGCGTTCAAAGAGACAGGTGGTCAAAAGCTGAAGACTAGATATTATTCGACTCTGTTTAAATTATCGGTAAGCGCGACTGTGATGTGATCGCAGCCTTGATCGGATCAAAAACCGCAACTTAGGTTTACTAGAGGTTACGGTACCTAAGGGAACGTATAAATAATTTAAGTATATAAGTTGATCAAAATTCTGATTTACTGTAATGAAATTATGTAATATTCTTATCATTCTATGAATGAATTTTCATTTCAGTTCAAATAATATCGCGAGCATCTCTTCGTACGTTTCTGGGAAGGCGTCGAATTGTATTTATAGAATCAGCCCTTTTAGCACTTTTTTGGTTAAAGCTTTAGTTAGTTCTTATGTTTCTTTCTTATCAAGCTTGAACAGTCTCATTGAGTGCTCTATTATGAGCTGTTTGTTCCACTCAACATACGCGACCAGCTCCTCTCCGAGGCTCTTAATATATTCTTCGGATTTGTTAGTATCTCCTTCAACTTGAAGCTCCTCCGTGTTAAATTTCTTGCATTTATGACAAAAATAAATATCTTGCTTGAAGAAGTCGAAAGCGAACTGACACTCGTTACAGTGAACACGAACTGGAATGTTCGAGCGCGTTTTATCTTTTACATAATTTAGGAAGTACTAAGTCATCTACTCAATTTAATTATCGTTTAGGCTATATTTTTTGCAAACTGGACAAAAATAGTTATTTTGATCTAAAAGCTAGCTCTAGCAATTTTCATGCATTGTGTGCCCGCATCTCATATCATGAATCTGATAAATAGAATCTTTTATGTTACCTAAGCATACACAACACTTTTCAGCCCTATTTTTACAACACAAGTGCGAGTCAAACTAATCCGTCCACCAACACGCGTTGCAGATATCGCAGTGCGTGTACGAGTTTTCCAGGCCCACGTTGCAGATGCCGCACTTGCCGCAGTGGTAGAAGGGCTTCTCGTTTGCGTCGATGAAGCACATGAACTTGCAGATTTTGCAGGACACCTCGCAGAACTTCTGCTTGCAGTTCGCGCAGGACTCGGAGTACGGCACAACGGCGTCGCAGAACCGGCACTTCAAGTTTTGGACCTGCTTTCGGTTCATCAAGTGGGACTCGGAGTCGTTGTGGCACTGCCTGCAGCCGTAAAAGTTGAGGCACTCTGGGCACTGCTGCAAGCACCCGCAGATGTAGTGCTCGCAGCCCACCGACTCGTCTGTTTCGTAGGCCCTGTACACCAGCTCTTCCAGCTGGTACTAAGTTGAGTCGAAAGTGGGAGACTTCTGGTTGAACTGCTCCACGCATTCCATGTGGTTCACGTCCGGGTGGTAGTCAACTAACGGCATCACGGCGGTCACTTCGGTAACGTAGATTTGTTGCTGCACCATATTATCTTGGTTGAAAATATCGGACGGAAATCTCTTCAGAATTATTCTGTCGTCCTTGTTGCCGACGCTTCCGTGTTCTTTAATCTTGAATATCACGGAAACGATGATTTTATTCCGGTGCTGCTCAGATACCAAGGAAGCACTTGGGTACATTTGAAGTGAAATTCAATTTAAAATATACAAAATTAGATAAATACACGGAACAGGGAAGACTACACTTCAATTATGAGCTAGAGATCACGAAGATAAATTATATAGATTATTACTTATTGTTTTTCCACTCTGTATGTAAACTTGTAGTCCTCCTCTATGATCATTTTGTGCTAAATACTACAAATTTATTATTTGTTTTTGTTATGTGTTCAATTCAACTTTGATGCTAGGTTTGGATTGTTATGATCTGTGAGACGAAGATAGTGAGTAAATGATAATGACCATATTATGTATTACTATTGATAAAGATACACCTAAGAGTCATATTATCGTATGCACTATATTAATATTCTTATTATAATTTGATAGAATTTATTAGCTTATTTAACATTGAATATTAAAGCGGCGTTGATTTTATGTAATATTGTCACTCAGAAAATTGTTCACGTTTGTTTTCGCCTGTTCGGTTCTGGTAGAGCATTCTAAAGTAGATCTGTTTCTTGTTCTTGGAGACCAGCACAGACTCCAGTTTCGGTAGATCGGAACCAACTATTTCAACAGACTGTTTGAGCAGCTTGTCTTCTTCTGTCGTCCATCGAACTCTTTGTGCTTTGTCATGCTAAAACTCTAAATCGATGATCTGGTGATTCACTTTGTGTATTGCCTGCACGACCGCGATGTTTTCTAATAGTTTGTCAGTTATTTACTGGTCCATTTCCATTCGTTTCAAATGAAAGTGGAAACTGTTTTTATATGAATGGGAATATGATTAGTAATGTACTTCAAATCATATAGTTCACCTAATATCACTCAAATCAAACTATTGCATGTTTACACTATAATAAGGTAACTTATTTCATTCATACTGTAAATATAACTATATCTTAATTATTTTATGAGATTTTTAAATTTAAAATTTAGCTTTCACAAATGTCAAAGCTTATTATCGGTATAGTATAATTGTGCTATGTATATAATTTGTAAAAATAACAATAAGCTATATCAAATCGAATTAACATTTTTAATAATATCGCATTATAACTGTATTTATAATTACAATAGAAATCACACAACTTTTTCTTTTTTAAACTCATAATACAAAATAGTGTTTCATAAATTCCTATATTAGCCTTTCCCACATTTCTATTACAATTGTAACTAATACAGGTATATTCAAGTATTGATAAAATTTACATACTTTGTGTTATCACATACAACAATTGTGTTAAACATTACACTCTAACCTTTCTACTATTATTAATATAATCAGATATTTATTTTAACTTAATCCATATATAACCTTTTGACCTAAAATGAGCACAACACAAATACATCCAGATATTAACAGAATAAGTTAAAATAACAACTTAATCCATAATTTTTAATCCGTGAAATAAATGTTATTGAAAACGAAAATTAACCATCTTTCACTTTATGTCCTCGAGTCCGACCAGTTAGCTCGCGCCAACGATCACCGGTTCCTCCATTTCCTCCATCAAATTCTTCAACTGAACGGATCCGAACTCGTAATTGTTGAGTTGGGCCTTGAAAATGGTTCCTTCTTCAACCAAATTCAACCCGTCAACGTGAACGAGGACGCATGACTTAGTTATTTTAAGGATGGAAATGACCTCCCTCAGCTGTGGTTTGGGCACGTAGCAGAAGCTCAAATTCAAAGTTTCGGGCTGCAAATTGAAGAAATTGAGCGCGAACTCGATGAAATTCGTCATCGGACGCAAATTATTCTAGCGCAAATCCAAAGACTTCAAATTGCTCAAAGACTTCATCAAATCGGAGAAATAATTCGGATTCAAGAAAGTAGAGCCACGCATAGACAACTTCGTAATCTTTAGCTGCACCTTGCATATGGACTCAATGTTGAACTGATTTTGCGAAATATCAAGCAAATCCAACTTGCTGAAAGACGACATCAACTTAAATAAGATCGTGGTCTGATGCGCAGAAAAACTACAGTTTATCAAGGATAACTCCAATAAATTGGGAGAATTCTTCAAAGCACCCAATAACTAAGAGAAATACTTGTTCATCGGCATATCCTCAAGGTAAAGTCTCTGCAAATTCATATTCTTCAATAACTCAACAGCAACAAGGCCGTTCGCTTTCTTCAACGTAAAACTACCAATACGTGGAAACAACTCCTATAATTTCAATTATTAGAAGTATTACTCATCTGGCTTTACTAAATGTTTCTTGCACAATTATATATATTACTGCATTTGAAGTGAAATATTAATATTTCATTACAAAATTTATATTTTTGATTTCGCACACACCAAAACAAATAGGACCTAGTTATATTATATGCACCTACGGATGCACTTTAATATTATATAATTTATGCAATATCAATTGAGACTATAAAAAATTATAATGATGAAGATTTAGACATTATCAATGCCGATATCGCTTCATAGTCCCGGTTACCTATAACTTAAATGGCATCAAACAAAATATTATTTTCTACCTTTGACCATCTGTCTCTTTGAATATTTTTGCTTTTATTTTTGATTCTATTAATTTCATGTACTTGTTGATGTATTTATTGAAGTATGTTAAAATTTGAAAGCATTTGTTAAGTTAGTTTGATATTTAGTTTGTTCATCAATTAGTGAGTGGAATAGTGGCAAAGGTATTGATTAATAATATAATATTAGCCATTGAAGATGAATATGTAATTCCATATTTAAACATAAAGTATTCAATATTTTATGAAGCTTGTTTTTTGTATATTAATGTATATCATTAACATTGATTTATTAAAACAGTGTATGTAGAGTATACATTTAATAATTAATACATTACAATTTACAAAAGAATAATTGAATAATTTTTATAATTGATGAAGATTTATTAAACTTGATTATATTTTTCTTCGAGATGAGTATAATATAGTACAATTTTGAATGACTACTTTTTCTTAACTATTATAGAAAATTCATGAAAATATGAAAAGCTGAGAAGTAATTCCAAAACTGTAATTCGTATCCGACCACAATCTGCTTCTATCAAAAATAGATTATTCCCAAAAATATTCTTAAAATTTTAGAGATATCGTTGACTATATATTTCAAAATTTCCGAGGTCAACAATGTTAGTTCAAGTGCCGAACTTACTTAGGTTGTCTGAGGAGGCTATTCAGAGTGACAATCCTTGAAGATGAGATTATTTTGTGGTAACGTTATGTATTGTAACTTAGTTTGGATTTGTGGATTGTCATGATTTATGAGATGAAGATGGAATGATTGAATTGAGCCTTAGTACTGATGATAAGGTTACAGTTAAGTGAGTCATTTTATATTTCAAAATTTCAATACAAATCTATAATATCACTCTGCCTTGGCCTGCTGTCTATTTTAGTACAGGATCCTGAAGTAGATCTGCTTCTTGGTCTTGGAGACCATGACCGCCTGGATCTTGGCCAGGTCGCTCCCGAAGGCCCCTGCGGAGTAGCGCAGCAGGGCGTCTTCCTGGGCGGTCCACCTGACGCGCTGGGCCCGGTCGTGCTGGAACTCCAGCTCCACTATCTTGTGGTTCGCCTCGTGGATGGCCTGGAGGAGGGCGATGTTTTCCTTGAGCTGTTCTGCGACGAGCGAGTTCATTCTGTCGAGGTGGAAAACTATAATTATCATTTTGGTCGGAAATACTGTCAGGAGCTTTGTTTCTGTAAAAACAGTCATCTCGCGCTATTTTGGGTTGTTGAGTAAATATGTGTGTGAACTAAAAATTATTCTGGATCTCTCGGATTAGAGTATTAGCGCATGTGGATATTTGAAATAGTCCGAATTCCAGATTCGCTTTTGAATCTCTTTCGAATCCGAAAAACAGAGCCGTGTGATGTGAAAGCACTTAGGCACCACTTGGAAGAAAATACAATTCCAAGCTTCCTGGAGTGTTTGCTTTGGTATCTGCTCGAGACTCGATTTGAGGTTTGGAGTTTGGCTCGTTTAAATCTATTTGTAAGATATCATCCACGCGATAGAATCCTTTTCCACTGGCTGTTATTTTGATATACGCCGCCTTCGAATCTACCGGAGACCATTAAATAAGTAATTCCAAACTGAATGGGTTTTGGATTCGATTAATTCCAAGTCAGCCGAACTCGATTCCACAACGAGTACACCGCCATAGCCAAACGCCAAAGAGAGGCCGTTGGCTGTTTCAAAATTTCAAAGTCAAACTATAATATCACTCTGCCTTGGCCTGCTGTCTGTTTTAGTACAGGATCCTGAAGTAGATCTGCTTCTTGGTCTTGGAGACCATGACGGCCTGGATCTTGGCCAGGTCGCTCCCGAAGGCCCCCGCGGAGTAGCGCAGCAGGGCGTCTTCCTGGGCGGTCCACCTGACGCGCTGGGCCCGGTCGTGCTGGAACTCCAGCTCCACTATCTTGTGGTTCGCCTCGTGGATGGCCTGGAGGAGGGCGATGTTTTCCTTGAGCTGTTCTGCGACGAGCGAGTTCATTCTGTCGAGGTGGGAAACTATAATTATCATTGTTGTCGGAAATACGGTCAGGAGCTTTGTTTCTGTAAAAACAGTCATCTCGCGCTATTTTGGGTTGTTGAGTAAATATGTGTGTGAACTAAAAATTATTCTGGATCTCTCGGATTAGAGTATTAGCGCATGTGGATATTTGAAATAGTCCGAATTCCAGATTCGCTTTTGAATCTCTTTCGAATCCGAAAAACAGAGCCGTGTGATGTGAAAGCACTTAGGCACCACTCGGAAGAAAATACAATTCCAAGCTTCCTGGAGTGTTAGCTTTGGTATCTGCTCGAGACTCGATTTGAGGTTTGGAGTTTGGCTCGTTTAAATCTATTTGTAGATATCATCCACGCGATAGAATCCTTTTCCACCGGCTGTTATTTTGATATACGCCGCCTTCAAATCTACCGGAACCATTAAATAAGGTAATTCCAAACTGAATGGGTTTTGGATTCGATTAATTCCAAGTAGCCGAACTCGATTCCACAACGAGTACACCGCCATAGCCAAATCGCCTAAGAGAGGCCGTTGGCCGTTTCAAAATTTCAATAGCAAACTATAGTATCACTCTGCCTTGGCCTGCTGTCTGTTTTAGTACAGGATCCTGAAGTAGATCTGCTTCTTGGTCTTGGAGACCATCACGGCCTGGATCTTGGCCAGGTCGCTCCCGAAGGCCCCCGCGGAGTAGCGCAGCAGGGCGTCTTCCTGGGCGGTCCACCTGACGCGCTGGGCCCGGTCGTGCTGGAACTCCAGCTCCACTATCTTGTGGTTCGCCTCGTGGATGGCCTGGAGGAGGGCGATGTTTTCCTTGAGCTGTGCTGCGACGAGCGAGTTCATTCTGTCGAGGTGGAAAACTATTTTTGCATATGATGGTTGAAATAATACTAGAAGGCAAATTCCTATAAAAACATGTCGTGTGATTTTTAGATTTGTGGTTGATCTCGTGTTGAATTAGCGTGTGAATCCAAGAAATTATTTTTGATATATGCCTAGTTGTTGTTTTAGAGAAGAATCAGAAATCTCAACGTATCGAATTTCAAATGCATTAATTCCGTAATATTTGTATTTTCGCTGGATATCGCGTTATAGTGATGGTGTTATGTTGTTGTGTATAGAAAGCGAATTTGAATAGATCGATCTGATTTGTTCTTAAACTGCAAAAATAATGTGGTATGTTGGTGTTTGCAGCTAAATATAACTAAAACTCTAAAAAACATGATTGCATGAATGTATACTATTTTAAATCTAGCTAGGTAAAAGATTGATTGCTGAGACTTTCTGCTGTTATCTACGTTCATAATTATGATATTTTCAAATGTTATCTTCATAAATGAATCTGCAAATTCATATAGATTAAAGTATACGTAAACTGAATTTGAAGATTGATTGATGGCGTACTATTCATATCTAGCAGCTTTACTATTGAGCGTCATATTTCCAGTTGTACCTTGCAATCTTAGTAAACGAATCCATTCATTCATACTGAATTCTAATTGTATTAATTCGGTACACTTTCACGCGTTGTGCCACAATGATGCAATCTCGCTAATCTTAGAAACTGAATCCAGTATCCCTATAAACGAATCCAAAATTGTACTATTCACAAATCTCTCTGCGTTCACGCAATCGATAGAAAACAATTTTGGTCTTTTTGCTACGTTTGACCGAGCCGAAGACTAAATACGACTTGAAAATATGTTCACTCTGGGGCGCTCTCGCTTCCGCTGCTTTCGGAGGAGCTGTCTTCGCCTTCCTCTTCTTCGTTGTCTTCTCCGCTCTCTTCCTCTTCGTACCGCGCTTCTCCACCGTAAACGTCCATACCTCTTTCGATCGCGGTTATGTGCTCTTCAAAGTGGATGAATCGAATTGAGTCCGTCCCGTTCCCGTCTTTAAGTATTTTAAGTAAGTTGCTGAAAAACTCCTGCGCCTCTATTATTATCTAGCTCCTGATCCATTTTACCTTCTCGTGTAGTTCTTGCCCGTTTTAGAACTCGAACTCTTTAATCGCTGCCTCACCAGTAACGAAATCGCTCAGGCAGAAACTCTGGAATGAGAAGCGGCGCACGTGCGGGTCGAACATGATCGCGCATTAGTTGAATACGTTCGGGTACTTGATTTGATACGGCAGTAAGTTCTTTTGAACGAAGTGCCTGTTGTAAATTACTTCGGATTCCGTTTTGTCAATGTACTTGAACCTGGACTGAACTGAGATGAACCCAATAGACTATGGTTGGTACCCCCGTTGAATCCAAAGGGATCTGAACAGCCCGTTCGATTTTTGGTAGCAAAGTTGTCTCAATATTTTAATTAGCTTCCAGTTCGAGAGCTTCAGTTGCATTTTCTGGTTCAAAAAGCTCACGAACTGAGCGGGAATAACTTGCCTATGTTAAAATAGATCGAATATGTACTTCTCATCCGGCTTAATAGCTCTAGTGATTGAGGGAACCACTTGGGCTGCCTTCACCAGCCAGTTGCAGACCTCGTGCGATTCCTGGAAAAAATTCGTGCTCATGAAGTTCGTGCGCACCTATTAGTTCAAAGGCTGGTTTATCGCGTAAATCGACTCGCTCAAAAATAATGGAGCAACCGACTAAAAGGAGATTTGCTACTAAATATGACCCATAACCTGATTAGAATCCTTGTCCAGGATGTAATCATTGGAAAACATACCGTCGGCAATGGTGGTAGCTGAAACCTGCATGTTGGCAGTCAAGTTGTATTTCAAAGTCGAATGCTAGGCCAAATGATTGTGCACATCCTCAGCTGGAACAGTATCTTAATTCGGATTCTGTATTTTAACTGGTAAATGAACAACTATGTACTATTTCATTGAAGTGGCAATGAGTAAAAATTGTACTAATAATATAAATAACCATTATATAATTCGTTTCAAAATTAAAAATGAATCATAAAACAAGAAGACGTCTACAAAACTAAATAAAATTGTGAATTAGAATATAAATGTTAAGATTACAATTCATTAGTTAATATTAATTCACTACAGTAGATTATAATGTTAGTCATCTTTTGGACTAAAAAATCTTATGGTTTCTCGTAGATATCGAAGCTTCTAGTAAACCTGCGAAGGTGTCTTAGATCCTATCAAGGCAGCAATTGTAATGCAGTTGTGGGTTCCAATTATTTAAACAGTATCGAATAAAATGGCATCTTCCTCTCTTGACCATCTATCTCTTTGAACTCCGGTACATTTTGTTTTAATTTGGTTAATTTAATGCGTATAGTCGTGTATTTATTGCAGTAAAACAAAATTTGATAACATTTGTTCTTCTAGTAACTTATTCTTAATCTTCATAATATGTGAAACGAAAATGTATTTATATAATACGCAATTTCATATCTTGAAACGCAATAATACAAAACACTTTCATATTCTTTTATAATAATGTTAAAATTTAGAGTATTCACAACAACGAAATTATAGTAGCTTTACGATCGATAACATTAATTGCTCTTATTCTATTTTCGTCTTATATTGATTTTTAAATTAATATATACAATTTATCTTCAACAAATTTTGTATAATTAACTTAACTAACTATTGGTTATTTAATATACAACTTGTAACAAATTAGAATCTTAAAGTGTTACAAAGTATTCAGTATTGTTCACTTTTAGTATTTAACGGTATCATTTATTCAGTCTTTGCGTCTTTGTACAAAGGGGGGGAAATTTATATGGAAGACTCACTAACTTAATCTCAGTAATTCCAGATTTATGGGTTTTGGATTCGATTAATTCCAAGTAGCCGAACCCGATTCCACAACGAGTACACCGCCATAGCCAAATCGCCTAAGAGAGGCCGTTGACCGTTTCAAAATTTCAATAGCAATCTATAGTATCACTCTGCCTTGGTCTGCTGTCTGTTTTAGTACAGGATCCTGAAGTAGATCTGCTTCTTGGTCTTGGAGACCATCACGGCCTGGATCTTGGCCAGGTCGCTCCCGAAGGCCCCCGCGGAGTAGCGCAGCAGGGCGTCTTCCTGGGCGGTCCACCTGACGCGCTGGGCCCGGTCGTGCTGGAACTCCAGCTCCACTATCTTATGGTTCGCCTCGTGGATGGCCTGGAGGAGGGCGATGTTTTCCTTGAGCTGTTCTGCGACGAGCGAGTTCATTCTGTCGAGGTGGAAAACTATTTTCGCGTTTCGTGTTGGAAACGTCTCCAAGAGCCAGGTCTCTGTAAAAACAGTGATCTCGCGCTATTTTGGTTTGTTGAGTAAATATGTGTGTGAACTAAAAATTATTCCAGATCTCTTGGATTAGAGTCGACGCATGTGGATATTTGAAATAGTCCGAATTCCAGATTCGCTTTTGAATCTCTTTCGAATCCGAAAAACAGAACCGTGTGATGCGAAAGCACTTAGGCCCACTTGGAAGAAAATACAATTCCAAGCTACAATACATGTTTGCGCTTTGGTATCACCTCGCGGCTCGATTTGAGGTTTGGAGTTTGGCTCATCAATATATTTATATACAGATATATTCCAGACGCGCAATAGATCTCTTTCCAAACTGGAGATTATTTTGATATACGCCGCCTTCAAATCTACCGGAACCATGTAAATACGGTAATTCCAAACTGAATGGGTTTTGGATTCGATTAATTCCAAGTAGCCGAACCCGATTCCACAACGAGTACACCGCCATAGCCAAATCGCCTAAGAGAGGCCGTTGGCCGTTTCAAAATTTCAATAGCAATCTATAGTATCACTCTGCCTTGGCCTGCTGTCTGTTTTAGTACAGGATCCTGAAGTAGATCTGCTTCTTGGTCTTGGAGACCATCACGGCCTGGATCTTGGCCAGGTCGCTCCCGAAGGCCCCCGCGGAGTAGCGCAGCAGGGCGTCTTCCTGGGCGGTCCACCTGACGCGCTGGGCCCGGTCGTGCTGGAACTCCAGCTCCACTATCTTATGGTTCGCCTCGTGGATGGCCTGGAGGAGGGCGATGTTTTCCTTGAGCTGTTCTGCGACGAGCGAGTTCATTCTGTCGAGGTGGAAAACTATTTTTTTCGTTGTTGTCGGAAACGTCTCCAAGAGCCAGGTCTCTGTAAAAACAGTGATCTCGTGATATTTTGATTGGTGTGTGGAGTAATTATTTTTGTTTGTTGAAGGTGCTTTAAAGAGTATGGTTCAAGATCTCTCTGATTACAATTTTTGTTTTTGTTTTTGTTTGTTGGTTGGGTAACTAAAAATTCTAAATATAGATTGAATTGAGATGATAGATCGAATCGGATATGCTTTTAAACTATTGAATTCTTGAAATACTATCTGAAACAGCGATTCCAGAGTCATGGTGCAATTTAGAAAAACGCGATCACAATATCTGTATAAAGTGAATGTGTAAGTATTTGAAAACATCTTTGTGTGCGTAAGTAACGGCAAATTTAGTTTTGCTTAATGTGTGTCAACAAATATGTAACATAAAGTTGATTATTGTTGATACATCATATAGTATCTGTTACAAAAATTGGTGATTACAGTATTCCAATCTTATTTGTATACTTAGCGTTATCCTCTTCGCACTAATCTAATGTAGGGCTAAGTGCATATCTAAGTTATATCAAATTTAATCAACAGTTGCATTTTATGGAAGTAGCACGTACGCGATTAATTAGAAATATTATAATGGTATATTCTTTTTCAAAGGCAATTTACAATTGCTATAAAATATCAACAAAATCATTAACACTTATATTTGATTAATTCCTTTAAACAACCCACAATCTGTATCTATTGAAAATTAGTATCATAATCCGCCGTCAAACAGCTCTTTATAACCGAGCTAAACAGCTTTCAAGAAATCAATCTATAATATCACTCTGCCTTGGCCTGCTGTCTGTTTTGGTACAGGATCCTGAAGTAGATCTGCTTCTTGGTCTTGGAGACCATGACTGCCTGGATCTTGGCCAGGTCGCTCCCGAAGGCCCCCGCGGAGTAGCGCAGCAGGGCGTCTTCCTGGGCGGTCCACCTGACGCGCTGGGCCCGGTCGTGCTGGAACTCCAGCTCCACTATCTTGTGGTTCGCCTCGTGGATGGCCTGGAGGAGGGCGATGTTTTCCTTGAGCTGTTCTGCGACGAGCGAGTTCATTCTGTCGAGGTGGGAAACTATAATTATCATTGTTGTCGGAAATACGGTCAGGAGCTTTGTTTCTGTAAAAACAGTCATCTCGCGCTATTTTGGGTTGTTGAGTAAATATGTGTGTGAACTAAAAATTATTCTGGATCTCTCGGATTAGAGTATTAGCGCATGTGGATATTTGAAATAGTCCGAATTCCAGATTCGCTTTTGAATCTCTTTCGAATCCGAAAAACAGAGCCGTGTGATGTGAAAGCACTTAGGCACCACTCGGAAGAAAATACAATTCCAAGCTTCCTGGAGTGTTTGCTTTGGTATCTGCTCGAGACTCGATTTGAGGTTTGGAGTTTGGCTCGTTTAAATCTATTTGTAGATATCATCCACGCGATAGAATCCTTTTCCACTGGCTGTTATTTTGATATACGCCGCCTTCGAATCTACCGGAGTACCATTAAGATAAGTAATTCCAAACTGAATGGGTTTTGGATTCGATTAATTCCAAGTCAGCCGAACTCGATTCCACAACGAGTACACCGCCATTATCCAAACGCCTAAGAGAGGCCGTTGGCTGTTTCAAAATTTAAAAGTCAAACTATAGTATCACTCTGCCTTGGCCTGCTGTCTGTTCTGG
>CAXDID010000390.1:0-42557 GCA_963988835.1 Hexamita inflata | reverse complement strand
CAGATAGCTCGCCTCCACAAACACGGCGACGCCCGCCACACGCCCTGTTTTCGTAAGTTTCCACCGATCAAAAATAAAATAAGCTTCGAGAAAAAATATTGAAAATACTCCGTCGGACAATTATGTAACTCACATCCAGTGCATCCGATTACAGCTGCGAATTAGCACATTTGGCCCACTCTGCAGCTGGGAACACGAATTTATTTCACTTTTAGCCGGAAGTTATCCAGACCACAGGCGAGGGGCGCGGCGGGACCCACTTTCTGGCACGCAACCGTAGCACTGCACTTCGCGGCGGTGTGAGTTGGCTGGCAAGTACCACCGAGTTCTAGACGAACGACTCCGGCGGCCGCGGCCTAAAGCGCGCTGGATCGCCGGGCTGTCTCTGCAGCACACGTTGAGGCGCTGCGCTCAAATGCGGCGCGAAGCAGAGACCTTTATCGGGAGTTCTCCGGAGAAACAGTCTGGTCCTTCCCGCTGTTTTGGAATCAACTGGCCAAGAGCGCTGTGGTTTGCGGCGCGTCCGTGAATCTAGAACCGGCGCTCATACAGCGGCAATGCACACGGACGCCTGCAAACAGTACTGCGGCCGCCCATCATTACGCGTACAGCTGCAGGTCTTCCGGCGTCTGCCGTTCTTGGCGTCAGCGAGCCGTAAACTGCGTCTGTGCCGGGCCCAGTGTGCGTCGCGCAGTGCGTCTGACAAACAAGGCGCCCGCAATGCCCGTGTTACTACCGCCTAAGCTAGCCCAGAAATCGAACCCACTTCGGCTGCTCGGCACGTAAGTTTGTGCTGATCTAATTCGGTTGTCGCAAATGCCACCGCCAAGACAGCCGGCGTGGCGTGTGATTAAGACGCGGGCCATAATTAGTGCAGACGCCGTTGAGCGAGGCAGCGGTGCAAGTTAAATTCTCAAAGATAGCGCGAGATATTCGGACAACTGTTTACAACGAGCTGGGCGAACATGCGGAACTGCGTCGCCGCCTTTGCCCGGCCCAGATAGCTCGCCTCTACAAACACGGCGATGCCCGCCACACGCCCTGTTTTCGTAAGTTTCCACCGATCAAAAATAAAATAAGCTTCGAGAAAAAATATTGAAAATACTCCGTCGGACAATTATGTAACTCACATCCAGCGCATCCGATTGCAGCTGCGAATTAGCTCATTTGGCCCACTCTGCAGCTGGGAACACGAATTTATTTCACTTTTAGCTGGAAGTTAGCCAGACCACAGGCGAGGGGCGCGGCATGACCCACTTTCTGGCACGCAGCCGTGGCACTGCGCTTCGCGGCGGTGTGAGTTGGCTGGCAAGTACTACCGAGTTCTAGACGAACGACTCCGGCGGCCGCGGCCTAAAGCGCGCTGGATCGCCGGGCTGTCTCTGCAGCACACGTTGAGGCGTTACACTCAAATGCGGCGCGAAGCAGAGACCTTTACCTGGAGTTCTCCGGAGAAAACAGCCTGGTCCTTCCCGCTGTTTTGGAATCAACTGGCCAAGAGCGCTGTGGTTTGCAGCGCGTCCGTGAATTTAGAACCGGCGCTCAAACAGCGGCAATGCACACGGACGCCTGCAAACAGTACTGCGGCCGCCCATCATTACGCGTACAGCTGCAGATCTTCCGGCGTCTGCCGTTCTTGGCGTCAGCGAGCCGTAAACCGTGTCTGTGCTGGCTCAGGTGTGCGTCGCGCAGTGTCTGACAAACAAGGCGCCTGCACGCCCGTGTTACTACCGCTCTAAGCTAGCCCAGAATCGAACCCATTTCGCCGTTTCGGCACGTGTCGAGGTTTGATCGACCTGGTCAATGCAAATGCCACTGCTGCGACAGCCGGCGTGGCGTGGATTAAGACGCGGGCCACATAATTGGTGCAGACGCCGTTGAGCGAGCAGCGCGAGTTAAATTCTCAAAGATAGCGCGCGAGATATTCGACAACTGTTTACAACGAGCTGGGCGAACATGCGGAACCGTGCGTCAGCCGCCTTGGCCTGGCTCCAGATAGTTTCGCCTTTCCTGGCAAACACGGCGATGCCCGGCCACAGCGCCCTGTTTTCGCAGTTTCCACCGATCAAAAAATAAAATAAGTTTCGAGAAAAATATTGAAAATATTCGTCGGACCATTATGTAACTCACATCCAGTGCATCCGATTACAGCTGCGATTTAGCACAATTGGCCCACTCTACAGCTGGGAACACGAATTGATTTTACTTTCGGCCGGAAGTTATCCAGACCACAGGCGAGGGGCGCGGCGTGACCCACTTTCTGGCACGCAGCCTTAGCACTGCACTGCACTTCGCGGCGGTGTGAGTTGGCTGGCAAATACTACCGAGTTCTAAACGAACGACTCCGGCGGCCGCGGCCTGAAGCGCGCAGGATCGCCGGGCTGTCCCTGCAGCACACGTTGAGGCGTTACACTCAAATGCGGCGCGAAGCAGAGACCTTTACCGAGCTCTTCCGAGAAACAGCCTGGTCCTTCCTGCCGTTTTGGAATCAACTGGCCAAGAGCGCTGTGGTTTGGCGGCGCGTCCGTGAATTTAGAACCGGCGCTCAAACAGCGGTATCGCACACGGATCGCCTGTAAACAGTACTGCGGCTGCCCATCATTACGCGTACAGTTGCAGATCTTCCGCGTTCGCCGTTCTGGGCGTCAGCGAGCCGTAAACTGCGTCTGTGCCGGGCCCAGGTGCGTCGCGCAGTGCGTCTGATAAACAAGGCGCCCGCAACGCCCGTGCTACTACCGCCTAAGCTAGCCCAGAAATCGAACCCACTTCGGCTGCTCCGGAAGTAAGTTTGGGCCGATCTAATTCGGTCGTCGCAAATACCACCGCCAAGACAGCCGGTGCGGCGTGTGATTAAGACGCTGGCCATAATTGGTGCAGACGCCGCTGAGCGAGGCAGCGGTGCGAGTTAAATTCTCAAAGATAGCGCGAGATACTCTGAGAACTGTTTACAACGAGCTGGGCGAACATGCGGAACAGCGTCGTCGCCTTGGCCGGACCCAGATAGCTCGCCTCTACAAACACGGCGATGCCCGCCACACGCCCTGTTTTCGTAAGTTTCCGCCGATCAAAAATAAAATAAGCTTCGAGAAAATATTTAAAAATGCTGCGTTGGACAATTATGTAACTCACATCCGGTGCGTCCGATTACAGCTGCGAATTAGCGCATTTGGCCCACTCTACAGCTGGGAACACGAATTGGTTTCACTTTTAGCTGGAAGTTATCCAGACCACAGGCGAGGGGCGCGGCGTGACCCACTTTCTGGCACGCAGCCTTAGCACTGCACTGCACTTCGCGGCGGTGTGAGTTGCCTGGCAAATACTGCCGAGTTCTAAACAAACGACGGCCGCGGCCAAAAGCGCGCTGGATCGCCGGGCCGTCTCTGCAGTAATACCGTTGAGGCGTTACACCTGAATGGCGGCGCGAAGCAGAGACCTTTACCGGAGCCTCGGAGAAAACAGCCTGGTCCTCTTCCCGCCGTTTTGGAATCAACTGGCCAAGAGTGCTGTGGTCGCGGCGCGCGTCCGTGAATTTAGAACCGGCGTCAAACAGCGGCATGCACACGGACGCTCGCAAACAGTACCGCGGCCGCCCATCATTACGCGTACAGCAGATCTTCCGGCGTCTGCCGTTCTTGGCGTCAGCGAGCTGTAAACCGCGTCTGTGCCGGCCCAGTGTGTGTCGCGCAGTGCGTTCGACAAACAAGGCGCCCGGTAATGCACCAGGGTTACTACCGCCTGCTTAGCCCAGAAATCGAACCCACTTCGGGCTGCTTCGGCACGTAAGTTTGTGCCGATCTAATTGGTCGTCGTAGTCAGCCACCGCCAAGACAGCCGGTGCGGCGTGTGATTAAGACGCTGGCCATACTTGGTGCAGAGGCAGCGGTGCGAGTTAAATTCTCAAAGATAGCGCGAGATACTCTGAGAACTGTTTACAACGAGCTGGGCGAACATGCGGAACTGCGTCGTCGCCTTGGCCGGACCCAGATAGCTCGCCTCTACAAACACGGCGATGCCCGCCACACGCCCTGTTTTCGTAAGTTTCCGCCGATCAAAAATAAAATAAGCTTCGAGAAAATATTTAAAAATGCTGCGTTGGACAATTATGTAACTCACATCCGGTGCGTCCGATTACAGCTGCGAATTAGCGCATTTGGCCCACTCTACAGCTGGGAACACGAATTGGTTTCACTTTTAGCTGGAAGTTATCCAGACCACAGGCGCGGCGTGACCCACTTTCTGGCACGCAGCCTTAGCACTGCACTGCACTTCGCGGCGGTGTGAGTTGCCTGACAAATACTGCCGAGTTCTAAACGAACGACTCCGACGGCCGCGGCCAAAAGCGCGCTGGATCGCCGGGCTGTCTCGGCGGCACACGTTGAGGTGTTGCACTCAAATGCGGCGCGAAGCAGAGACCTTTTGTCGGGAGTTCTCCAGAGAGAATAGCCTGGTCCTTCCCGCTGTTTTGGAATCAACCGGCCAAGAGCGGTTTGCGGCGCGTCCGTGAATTTAGAACCGGCGCCTAAACAGCGGGCAGCAATGCACACGGACGCCTGCAAACGCACTGCGGCCGCCCATCATTACGCGTACAGTTGCAGATCTTCCGGCACCGTTGAACGCGTCAGCGAGCCGTAAACTGCGTCTGTGCCGGGCCCAGGTGCGTCGCGCAGTGCGTCTGATAAACAAGGCGCCCGCAACGCCCGTACTACTACCGCCTAAGCTAGCCCAGAAATCGAACCCACTTCGGCTGCTCCGGAAGTAAGTTTGGGCCGATCTAATTCGGTCGTCGCAAATACCACCGCCAAGACAGCCGGTGCGGCGTGTGATTAAGACGCTGGCCATAATTGGTGCAGACGCCGCTGAGCGAGGCAGCGGTGCGAGTTAAATTCTCAAAGATAGCGCGAGATACTCTGAGAACTGTTTACAACGAGCTGGGCGACCATGCGGAACTGCGTCGTCGCCTTGGCCGGACCCAGATAGCTCGCCTCTACAAACACGGCGATGCCCGCCACACGCCCTGTTTTCGTAAGTTTCCGCCGATCAAAAATAAAATAAGCTTCGAGAAAATATTTAAAAATGCTGCGTTGGACAATTATGTAACTCACATCCGGTGCGTCCGATTACAGCTGCGAATTAGCGCATTTGGCCCACTCTACAGCTGGGAACACGAATTGGTTTCACTTTTAGCTGGAAGTTATCCAGACCACAGGCGAGGGGCGCGGCGTGACCCACTTTCTGGCACGCAGCCGTAGCACTGCGCTTCGCGGCGGTGTGAGTTGGCTGGCAAGTACCACCGAGTTCTAGACGAACGACTCCGGCGGCCGCGGCCTAAAGCGCGCTGGATCGCCGGGCTGTCTCTGCAGCACACGTTGAGGCGTTACACTCAAATGCGGCGCGAAGCAGAGACCTTTACCGGGAGTTCTCCGGAGAAAACAGCCTGGTCCTTCCCGCTGTTTTGGAATCAACTGGCCAAGAGCGCTGTGGTTTGCAGCGCGTCCGTGAATTTAGAACCGGCGCTCAAACAGCGGCAATGCACACGGACGCCTGCAAACAGTACTGCGGCCGCCCATCATTACGCGTACAGCTGCAGGTCTTCCGGCGTCTGCCGTTCTTGGCGTCAGCGAGCCGTAAACTGCGTCTGTGCCGGGCTCAGTGTGCGTCGCGCAGTGCGTCTGACAAACAAGGCGCCCGCAATGCCCGTGTTACTACCGCCTAAGCTAGCCCAGAAATCGAACCCACTTCGGCTGCTCGGCACGTAAGTTTGTGCCGATCTAATTCGGTCGTCGCAAATGCCACCGCCAAGACAGCCTGCGTGGCGTGTGATTAAGACGCGGGCCATAATTGGTGCAGGCGCCGTTGAGCGAGACAGCGGTGCGAGTTAAATTCTCAAAGATAGCGCGAGATATTCGGACAACTGTTTACAACGAGCTGGGCGAACATGCGGAACTGCGTCGCCGCCTTGGCCCGGCCCAGATAGCTCGCCTCTACAAACACGGCGATGCCCGCCACACGCCCTGTTTTCGTAAGTTTCCACCGATCAAAAATAAAATAAGCTTCGAGAAAAAATATTGAAAATACTCCGTCGGACAATTATGTAACTCACATCCAGCGCATCCGATTGCAGCTGCGAATTAGCTCATTTGGCCCACTCTGCAGCTGGGAACACGAATTTATTTCACTTTTAGCTGGAAGTTATCCAGACCACAGGCGAGGCGCGCGGCGTGACCCACTTTCTGGCACGCAGCCGTGGCACTGCGCTTCGCGGCGGTGTGAGTTGGCTGGCAAGTACTACCGAGTTCTAGACGAACGACTCCGGCGGCCGCGGCCTAAAGCGCGCTGGATCGCCGGGCTGTCTCTGCAGCACACGTTGAGGCGTTACACTCAAATGCGGCGCGAAGCAGAGACCTTTACCGGGAGTTCTCCGGAGAAAACAGCCTGGTCCTTCCCGCTGTTTTGGAATCAACTGGCCAAGAGCGCTGTGGTTTGCGGCGCGTCCGTGAATTTAGAACCGGCGCTCAAACAGCGGCAATGCACACGGACGCCTGCAAACAGTACTGCGGCCGCCCATCATTACGCGTACAGCTGCAGGTCTTCCGGCGTCTGCCGTTCTTGGCGTCAGCGAGCCGTAAACTGCGTCTGTGCCGGGCTCAGTGTGCGTCGCGCAGTGCGTCTGACAAACAAGGCGCCCGCAATGCCCGTGTTACTACCGCCTAAGCTAGCCCAGAAATCGAACCCACTTCGGCTGCTCGGCACGTAAGTTTGTGCCGATCTAATTCGGTTGTCGCAAATGCCACCGCCAAGACAGCCTGCGTGGCGTGTGATTAAGACGCGGGCCATAATTGGTGCAGGCGCCGTTGAGCGAGGCAGCGGTGCGAGTTAAATTCTCAAAGATAGCGCGAGATATTCGGACAACTGTTTACAACGAGCTGGGCGAACATGCGGAACTGCGTCGCCGCCTTTGCCCGGCCCAGATAGCTCGCCTCTACAAACACGGCGATGCCCGCCACACGCCCTGTTTTCGTAAGTTTCCACCGATCAAAAATAAAATAAGCTTCGAGAAAAAATATTGAAAATACTCCGTCGGACAATTATGTAACTCACATCCAGCGCATCCGATTGCAGCTGCGAATTAGCTCATTTGGCCCACTCTGCAGCTGGGAACACGAATTTATTTCACTTTTAGCTGGAAGTTATCCAGACCACAGGCGAGGGGCGCGGCGGGACCCACTTTCTGGCACGCAGCCGTAGCACTGCACTTCGCGGCGGTGTGAGTTGGCTGGCAAGTACCACCGAGTTCTAGACGAACGACTCCGGCGGCCGCGGCCTAAAGCGCGCTGGATCGCCGGGCTGTCTCTGCAGCACACGTTGAGGCGCTGCGCTCAAATGCGGCGCGAAGCAGAGACCTTTATCGGGAGTTCTCCGGAGAAACAGTCTGGTCCTTCCCGCTGTTTTGGAATCAACTGGCCAAGAGCGCTGTGGTTTGCGGCGCGTCCGTGAATTTAGAACCGGCGCTCAAACAGCGGCAATGCACACGGACGCCTGCAAACAGTACTGCGGCCGCCCCTCATTACGCGTACAGCTGCAGGTCTTCCGGCGTCTGCCGTTCTTGGCGTCAGCGAGCCGTAAACTGCGTCTGTGCCGGGCTCAGTGTGCGTCGCGCAGTGCGTCTGACAAACAAGGCGCCCGCAATGCCCGTGTTACTACCGCCTAAGCTAGCCCAGAAATCGAACCCACTTCGGCTGCTCGGCACGTAAGTTTGTGCCGATCTAATTCGGTCGTCGCAAATGCCACCGCCAAGACAGCCGGCGTGGCGTGTGATTAAGACGCGGGCCATAATTGGTGCAGGCGCCGTTGAGCGAGGCAGCGGTGCGAGTTAAATTCTCAAAGATAGCGCGAGATATTCGGACAACTGTTTACAACGAGCTGGGCGAACATGCGGAACTGCGTCGCCGCCTTGGCCCGGCCCAGATAGCTCGCCTCTACAAACACGGCGATGCCCGCCACACGCCCTGTTTTCGTAAGTTTCCACCGATCAAAAATAAAATAAGCTTCGAGAAAAAATATTGAAAATACTCCGTCGGACAATTATGTAACTCACATCCAGTGCATCCGATTGCAGCTGCGAATTAGCTCATTTGGCCCACTCTGCAGCTGGGAACACGAATTTATTTCACTTTTAGCTGGAAGTTAGCCAGACCACAGGCGAGGGGCGCGGCGTGACCCACTTTCTGGCACGCAGCCGTAGCACTGCGCTTCGCGGCGGTGTGAGTTGGCTGGCAAGTACCACCGAGTTCTAGACGAACGACTCCGGCGGCCGCGGCCTAAAGCGCGCTGGATCGCCGGGCTGTCTCTGCAGCACACGTTGAGGCGTTACACTCAAATGCGGCGCGAAGCAGAGACCTTTACCGGGAGTTCTCCGGAGAAAACAGCCTGGTCTACAGCTTTAAACTGAAAAAATTAAGAGTTAATTATCTTCAAAACAATGTAAATAATATGCATTTAAACCTCAAATTAAATGGAAATTTGATTTAGTTTCATAGGAAATTGGTCACAATATATTTGAAGGATATTAAAAAATGAAAATCAAATCAGACTCAAACGACTAAAATATTTTTTATATTCTCGCTTCTGAATACAAGTTAAATGTTAAATAGGTTAGCGAAATAGTATAATATTACTATAAATGGAATTTAAGAAGTCTAAAATCAGTTTAATATGATCCAGATTAAAAAGGAGTATAATTTAGCGTCAACTTTGATGATGATAGATACAAAGATATAACATAATCTGAAATATTTTGTTTAGTGGAGATTGTTAAAAAAGTAACTTTAAAATATTAACTAATATTACCTCAAGAAATTTTAAAATATCAGTGGATTGAAGTATAAAAAGAAATGGTGATCAATACAGGCATACGCAAAGATGTAATTTAGTGGATGGTTCTGTACTGGAAAAATTATGAAAGAAAATAATTATGTGTAGATTCTCCACAAACTTTTAACCATATAATAGATAATCTCAAACAACTCATGACTTTTAAGCGTTACTAAGATATATTTAAATCCAACTAAAAGAATTTTTTCGACATAATTTAGATGTAGATGTATGACATATTCTAAGTTTCAATGTCTTCTCTTTTTTGGAAGAAGTTCTATTCTGACTACATAAAATGAGGAATTATTATATTATTATATTATATTCATACCTACGAATATTTGCAATCTAAGTTAGTAATACATTGAATCTTTGATAACTGACTAAAAAGAAAATATAATTTATGAAGTTATTAAAAGTTAAGTTGTAAGTTCAATCTATAAATATAACGCCCTCTAGACTGCTAGACCAATAAATCAGGAAAATCAGACCTCGGTTTTAGTGTGTTTATAATTAACCTGTGTTTATAATAAATAATTTCGATAAAATTAAAATTTATACACTCAAACATGTCTTTTCTATAATAGTAGTTATTTCGTAAAAATATGTCTCAAAAGTACACAATTAATTGAAAAATTTAATCATCCCACTCACTTAACTTTCATTATTTTGTTTATACTAGTTCGGTCTTCTGTACAGGAACTGTAAGTTCACGCGAATGATCATTAGTTTTAGACACACCTATGTACGTTAGGCGCACCTCCGCAGCCAAGGTAACCAACGACTCGGGTGCAAGCATCCAGGGGCGTAACGCGGCTGCTTCGTACAAGCCTATCTATACCTGAATCCACCTGCGTCGTACCATCTGCGTTTCTAAGGAAGCAATGGAGCGGTTGCCGCTTTCCAATCCTGAAGGCATGCCATACGGATCCTTGATAATGCCAGCTCAGCACTTTGAATCGGTGGATTTTACCGCAACCGATTTGGCCGAGCCGCATCTCAAAAAGTGGGATACGGCGAGGAATGAGAAGCGCAACCGAATGAACCCATCATCGATCACACTAAACAAAGCTGGTATTCCAGCAATGCCTCTTCAGCTCTAACGTCGGACGCCGAGCCAAATCGTATATTTATAATCGTGATCAAAAAATTTACGAGTTCAAGGTCTTTAAAATGTCATTTGTCTTTTAAAATCAATATAATGTAATGTCACTGAGCTATTCCTCCACTTTTTACCAAAACATCTAAACATAAATATTTTGACATAATCATCATTATATTATTTATATTTGTTACATTAAGTTGTGTATAATTTAGTTGTTATATAGTGTTTCGATAATCGATAATTATACATAAATTTTCTCACTCAACAGGTTGTTCTTCTACAATGTACAAAGAATCGGCTTTGACGATACCTCTATTGACTTTAACAATTGCTTCTGCGCATAATCTTGAAATTTCACCGCCGCCCCATTCGCCGCTAGCTTCTTCAAGTTGTTGGAGCACAGTTACGAGTCTTCTGAGCATTCTAACGATATTTCCTTCGAACAGGTTCTTGTCAATTTCGCATATTTGTGTTAGTGATGCGCCTGAGGCCCATTGGAAAGCGAGTTCTGCGCACAGTTCGTTGATGATGTCTTCGGTCTTGGTGATGTACTAATCTAGTTGTGTGTTGTGGATGGAGCATGCTCTGATTAAGTCCTGTGTTTGGTTTTTGATTAATTGTAAGTATGGTGAGATGGGTTCGCTCACCGCGCTGAATTCGGATGCGAATGAGTCGCCAATGATGGAGCAGACGATTCCGGCGAACACTTCAGGTGTTGCGTTGCCGAATAAATTGTTGAAAATTGCTTCTGTGAGTATGAGTTCGTTGGCTGCGTTGATTTGGCAGGCGAGTTTCCCTTTCTCTAGGATTTGTGTTTGGTTTATGTAGTTCAGGTCCTGGAGTACTTTCTTCATGTTCGTAAGCTCTAGTTATAGAACCATTTGTGAGTTCTTGAGGGTGTTAATGAGAATGTTCTGTTAGTAGGCAAGTTTTTGGACGGTGAGAACAGCGTTCGTGAGCTTATTCGCAGTTTCGGGGTTGAATTAGAACAGAATATTGTGAACGGCCTTGAACTGTGTTTGTAAAAGGGAGTTCAGTTTATCCACTCTCTCTTGTTGTTGAATTATTTGTGGGTTCACACCTTCGACATTTGAGAGGGGCATTTTTGGGATCACTTTGTGTCTGTTGACGTACAGCTCATTCAGTAGGTGAACGCCTCTGAGATTTGGCTGCTCCTCGGTTATTTAAAGTAGGCGGGCCTTCATGAGCTGCTCAATGGCGGTTGCGAATGTGTTCAAAAGTTGTTTGCGGTCATCGTATTTAGCAAGGCTGGTGGGGAGTTTCTTGAGGAACTTGGTGGAGATGGACTTGATTCCGCTGTAGTTTACGCGGACTATGCACGGCTTGAAGTTTTCCTCGTCGATGAGTTTGTTGTTTTTAATCGCTTGTAGCTCCAGTTTGATGCTGGATGAGCTCTTCAAGTGCTCCTCTGTGCGCATGAGCTTGGTAGCGCAGTAGGTTAGTATATCGTTCTGTGCGAGCTCGTTCTTCTCGATTCTTGCTTTTTAAATGTACTAAGTGCAAATGGCGTGCTCAGCCTGCTTCATGTCCTCCTCTTTAAGGTCTGTGTTCTGTTTAACGAATATGAGGTTGTCAACCTCTTCGCTTACGACAGATTCGCCTGTTACTTTCTTTTATACGAATGATGAGTAGCTAGCGTCCTCGAGGAGCACTTTAACGAATTCGTCGTTGAACTTGTAGTCCTTTAAGAAGTTGTTCATGAGCGTTACCAACGGTTCGGCACCGCGTTACTCCAATTACAATGAAGTTTGAACTGGAACTAAAACGTCAACGTAGCTTTGGCCTGAGAAGGTAATTTACTAAACAACAATTCCGTATGAGAAGTTCTGGTTCTCGGCGAAGACCTCGACGATTCTGCCCGGCTATAAATAGTTGGAGAGGTTTTGCTCGCCCAGGAGCATCAGCTGGAGCTGGTTCTGCTCCTTGGAGAGCAGTTTCTCGAGCTCCAGGTAGCTGGTGAAGTGCTCGAGGTTCACGTCCTCGTGCTCGTTGCTTATTTATTATGAATAGAAATCCAGCCTGTAGCGGATGCTCTCGAGCTCGCGCTCGCACCTGGGCAGCCTGAACTCCTTCTAAAATTACAAAAATGATTTATTAATAGCAATCTCGGGCGAAACACCCTCCGTCCTGATCAAGTTTATTATTGACCCGTAATTTAACCTGTAGGCGGAATTTAAAGGCTCGGCAGTGCCCTGCATGATCTGCAACGCGTTCTAACAGTCGTCAGCGTCAGAAAACAAGGTAATTACCACACCCTGAGTGTCCAGACCTCTACGACCGGCTCTACCAGCCATCTGAATGAACTCGCCACTCTACACGTACCTCTGCTCCTGGCCGTCGAACTTCTTCAACTCGGAGAAGATAACACACCTGGCTGGCAAGTTAAGACCCATGGCGAACGTTTCCGTAACGAAGATTATCTTAACCAAATCCTCCTGGAAGAGGATTTCAGTGATCTCCTTCACAAACGGGAGCAAACCAGAGTGGTGGACCGCAATACCTCTCCTGAGGAGCTCCTTTGCAGATTGGATCTGCTTCAGCTGTCTGTCTTCCTCTGGCAACTCTAACAAAGCTGCGTCAAAGTAAGCGTCGACGGTGTCCATTTGGGCCTTAGTGAGCAGATTCTAAAGATTTGGGATTTTGGCTGCTAATACGGCAAGTTCCTCGCACTTGGCCTTACCAAAGCTAAACACGATAACTGGATAAATGTTCTTCATGATGAGCATTCTGAGCATGTTAACGACCGTGTCACTGGTAAGCTTCTTCTGATTCTTACCCTTGCTCATTTTCATTTCACTATGAGAGGATTGGAATGGAAGAGCTTGAATGGCCTTATTTACCTGTTCATTGTTTACAACACGCGTATCACTGCTGAAAACTTGGAATGCTTACTAAGCACCCAGTGGGCAGATCATAAATTACAGTGGAACTGGTCTAAATTCGGTATAAATAACGTGAACTGGCTTTTAATGAATCTGAGAGACCCAAGCTGCGAATTCAGAGGCGTTTGGAATGGTAGCGGAAAGGAATACAAAATTAATTTTTGAATCCAGTAAGGATAAGCAGTCCTCCCACACAAGACCACGCTCAGCGTTTTTCATATAGTGCACTTCGTCGAATACCACACAACCGATTTCACGGAGGACTTCAGCACCAGAGTGCAACATATTCCTTAGGATTTCGGTGGTCATGACAAGTACTTGGGCGTTACGGTTGACAGTTGTATCACCGGTCATGAGACCTATGGTGGTTTTCTACCCATTAACCAGATCCTTGTTCTCAGAGTAGGTTACTGTTAGATCTCTATATTTTTAGTTGGACAAAGCCTTGATTGGAGAGGTGTACACTATCTTCTAGTTCTTTTACAAACAGAGCGCAATACCGTACTCCGCAATCACAGTCTTACCTGCTGACGTATGCGCAGATACTAAAACCGACTCACCACGATTCAAAGCTGAAATGGCCTTCTACTGGAACGGATCGAGTGTGAACGGGAATTGACGGGCCATTACAGTTGGAGGAGGAAGTTGGTATATGTCTTCCAGTGGGTTCTCTGGCTGCTTCATTGTTGGAGGAAAAACAACCGAATGACGCACATTCTTGCGCTTATCGGCCTGTTCTGGTTGAGCAACGTCAACTACTACCGGTAGAGCACGCTACTCAGATACTATCTTTTCTGCATTGTCTTCAAATATATCATAATCAGACATTATTTTACATGAAGAAATGGAGTGATAATTATAAATGTATTGCATTAAATAATATTATTATTGAAACTTTGAAGTATTTTAACATACAACAATGTATAACACAATATTAATGACACTTTCGTTACAATACTCGCTAGTGATATATTCACCCGTGTTTAGTGATGTTCCACAACGTTATATCGATTATAGTGAAGTAAAATTAAATATAAGCGGATAATATCACTACTTACTATTACTTTTACTAACCACATTTGCTATTTTATAATTATAAATAGAAATTCTGTAGAATAAACAACTTTGTAACAAAAGTAAAGTAAAATCATACCACTCCACACTACAAAAATGACTGATCCATTACAAAGATACGAACGTATGTAATGTCTAGGTGAGGGAACATACGGAATTGTGTATAAAGCTCGTGATACAGAAACTGGATAAATTGTGGCTTTAAAAAGAATTAGACTCGATTAGTAGGATGAAGGTATTCCGGCAACTGCGATTCGTGAGATAGCAATATTGAAGGAGCTCAAGCACCCAAATATTGTTGATTTGGTTTCTGTAATACACACAGAAGCTAAACTAACTTTAGTTTTTGAGTACGTAGACTTAGATTTGAAGAAATATATGGACAAATATGGCCGTTTAACCCCATTTTAGGTTAAATGGTTTTTAGGTCAATTACTCCAGGGTTTATCTTACATTCACAACAGACGTGTGTTACACAGAGATCTTAAGCCGTAAAATCTCTTAGTAACTGATTAAGAAAAACCTGATTTGAAGATTGCTGACTTTGGTTTGGCACGCGGGGCTGGCATCCCAGTGCGTTCATACACACATGAGGTGGTCACCCTCTGGTATCGTTGTCCAGCCGTACTTCTTGGATGTAGAAAATATGGTGCGTCAATTGATATATGGTCTGTTGGCTGTATCTTTTACGAGATGGCTACAGGAAAGGCTCTATTTCCCGCCAAAAATGAGAAGGAAGAACTTTTGAAGATATTCAAGACCTTCGGAACACCAAACGACGCGACTTGGAGAGATTTTAGGTCCCTTCCCCAATGGAGTGACGACTTCCCTGTTTACCCAGGAACACCTATTGCTGAACTCCTTCCTGAAATGGACGAGAAAGGAAGAGATTTATTCGCGAAAATGATGAAACTGGACCCAGAACAGAGAATCAGCGCAAGGGACTGCCTAAAGCATGAGTACTTCGATAAGTGATATTTTGCAGTTCATTTGTATTCGAAAGAAATAATCAAATTATTGTATGATAATATTAATTAATCTAGTAGGGGTTTTTTAACTACTTTATACTACTTTTGAAAAAGTTTACTGATGTCGTTTTGAATGTTAGAGTATATTAAATACTTAATGTCATTCAATAACCTTAAGCATGGATAACAGCACGAACTTTTTCATAAAAATCTTTTTCATGCCAATCTTGCATCGCTTCCTTGTTAATTAAATTGTTTTCTATTACATTTTAACAATAACGCAACAATTTTAAATATGACAAAATGGCCAATTCAGACACGTTCTAGGTTCCACGTGGTATGTACTATACTATTTTGTTTTATGGGTTCATCATAGCCTTCTAAATAGAATTTTTTACTTCTTAAGATAATTTTGATTCCGAACTATACATAAAATAACTATCTATTTCTGATACTTATAAAATTGAACTAAATATCTCAAGTTATTTGAGCTGTGATTCTGTTTTTTGTTATGTAGACTATTTAATTATTGGTTTTGGAAAATTTTCAATACTAGTTTAGGTGCAAATGAATAAATGTTATTTCAACTAATCATACGACATTTATGGGAACTTACTTCTTGCAACTACTTACCGTTAGTAATTTTCATCAAGTGTTTGTTTATCAATATACTTTTATGTCACGCCACTGTTATCAAGATCTTTCTAGTTGGGGCATTCACAAGTCTATTAATTTGGTTTAACATTTATTTAAATTATTACACCTCGTGTAACTTTTACATTTACGTTGTTTTGTAACATTAAATCTTATACATCAACAGTCTACGAATCACCCAGATCTTTCAAACTCAAGTCTTAGTTAGTACCTTATGATCTCATGAAATTAATATTTTATTATTTAGGTGTAGTTTCTTTAGGAGTGTTAAGTTGTTACTCCGATTTTTCTGTCATAGACACAGAGTTTTAACATTTTAAACTATTATTTACATGTTCGAATACCCACTACTTGTTAAGAATGAGATTTTGTTAATTGAGATCGGGATGTCTCAATAAGCGCATCAAATGCTTACCCTATGTAAACAAAAGACTTTTACAGTATACGTGATTCTTAAGAATCATCGAGTTAACTGACAATATTTCTATATCTGGAGGCAGATTTGTCAAATAATGTAACAATATCAGGAAGCAATCTATCTGTTACATTCTGATTGTTATTAATTATGCAGCACTCAATTAAATATATAAGGTAAGAATCTATGACTTCCTTTCCATCAAATGCTAATTAATTTATTTGAAATAACCAAAACCAATGATTATTTTTAATGCTATCAGCATTTTAGATCATAAATGTGCTTTAAAGACTTTGACGAGCCTCGATTATAAACAAGCCAATCATGGAATCAACATTGTATTTGATTATATCCATTAAGCTTTGTATTCTTGTCATTGGAGTGGTGTAATATTAATATTTGAAATAATTTGGGTCATGTAGTAATATTTGTCGTGAGTCTTTATTGAGTGCATAAAATGACTCATGTTTCTGAAAAGCCTTTTAGACTATTCGACAAGTCCCGATACGTTAGTTCCAAGATTCATACTAGCCATCCCAAAGATAGTTACAAAGATAACTTCCGAGGTCAATAATGTTAGTTCAAGTGCCGAACTAATTTAGGTTGTCTGAGGAGGCTATTTAGAGTGACAATCCTAGAAGATGAGGTATGATATTGAGATTAGTTTGAGGTAACGTTATGTGTAACTAAGCGTAGATTTGTTGATTGTCAAAATTTATGAGATGAAGATGGAGTAATTGAATTGAGCCTTAGTACTGATGATGTATTTAAGAAATTGTAATCAAATTATCTCATTGATTATTTCGCAGATCCATATACTTGATTATGAAAGATTTTGGTTAATACTACGTTTCTTTCAAAAATTATCTATTAATACGAACGAGCGAATAACTGTGCGTCAAAAAAGCGGGCTTCTGAAAACAGAAACGAACGCACAAAATCGCATGCATCTTGAGCCGCGGCTGATGTTTGAACAACGTGAGGTTACCCTCGTTTTCAACGCATGAGTATTTTCCGACGCAGAATGAATTGGCGGCGGACGCGACACCGAACTTCTGGCTTTGAAATTTCAAAACTCTCCGACGCCTGCTAGCGTCTTTCTGTTGCATCCTGCAGTTGAAAGCACAAAGTCCGCGCAGATTTGATTTGATACATGAACTTTCATTTCACTTTGCGATTTCACGATATGTGTAGCTCGTCGGTTCTGAGTCAGATGGCAGTTAAGAGACGACTTTCTGCGTTCACCCAGATCATTGAAGTTCAGTGTACAGGTGAAGTCCTACAAACCGCGTGACACACTTTGGAACTTCTGACACAAAATAAATTATGGTTTCAAATACGGCCAAACACGAATTTGCGCAAAGAATCTGGCGTTGGACGAAGTCAACTAAATTTGATTTGGTACATGAAATTCCATTTTGAAACTGGCGAAATTACAGCTGTAGCGGAGGATTATCTTAAACCGTTTTCACGTGAAGACGCACCGCATTCCAAAGTGATGAGTCAAGATGGATCTTTGAAACTTAAAACTAGTTTTGATCCACCACGTCGGGAATTTAGTATTTACCACATAAATAATGAGTTATATTTTTTTAAATATTTAAATCTTTAAATGTAAGAGGTTTTGAAGATAATAAGTGAAAACAGAAGAATACTTATATTTTTTGATGTAGTCGGAGATAGCTTAGTGCATTGTCATTTTTTGCATGATACAAATATCACAAATATTGAATGACAACAAATTTGAATTGAATGACAATAGTCACTAAATAAATCACAATAAAGTGATTGAGTGTGTATCAGTTAGTGTCGAACAAAGCGAGATACGATGTTAAAATATGATGAATTTTGAAATACTTTACTTCGAGAGCAAAATAATAAATTCTAGTTGCAGTCAACATGTAATTTAGTTATTCATTAAATTGCTTAATTAGAACAAAATCTCTCGTACTCAACAAACGCGTTTCTAACTCATTTATGTAGTCAGTACATAATATCGAGTGTACATATCGACGGATGGTGATATTTATATGTGATATTTATATGTTGAACGCTTAACATAGATTTAGTAATCATATTTCAGGTAAGTGTTTGGTTAACAGGCATATTCATAAAAGAAACTACAATGAAACTGCTAAAAATAGAAAATCTGGTTCGTGTATAAAATACTATTTTGAATTTAATCACGGCTTCCATGTATTGCAGTAAATCATTTATATGAAATCATGTATCCCAAATATTATATGCAAAACAAATGCTCTGAACTAGTAAAAACAGGCTCTCAACGTTTCCATAAACAACAACGTAGTTAGCAACTTCACCATGTTGACCACCAACCTCATGAACCAAGTATCTTAGATAACTCAGAAGTACTACTCGAAAATAGACAACAATTTCAACAATAACGTATCTGTTCTCAACGGCAGAATCGCTTCAAATCAAACTGCGACTTGACTATTTGGAAAATGGAAAGCGATTTTTAATATGAAATAATATAATTAATAAAACGTAAATGAATACAATGGATTGATATCACTAATACTCTGTAATTTTAGTATGACTTTTGATTTATGATTTAGTTTCAAGTGACAGTGCATGAGAATGTTTCTAATATAAAATTTAACCTTAAGCGATTGTAATATCAAATGCAGTACAAATGTACTATAATGCTTCCATATACATTTTAAGTGATTCAACAGTAGTTGAGTTTTATAACTTGCGTGTTATAAATCTTTGATCAACTAAATTAGAAAAATATTCGCAAAATCCTTCTAATGTATATACAACTGAAATCAATTATTTAATTATTTTATTACTATTTGTAAACTCGTATTGTTTTTCTTCGTTTTCCATTGTATTAACAGCATATATTGAAATATTGCTAATATTTATACTGATATTATTATTAAAACTGTTGTTAATATTTTGATTTTGCTGTTGAGCAAGAATTATCTTATTAATATTATTTCCGATATAAATATTATTATCTATCAACGCACAATCGACTTATTAATTTTAGACTGTATTTACTAAAGTATTATATAAATTAATCTTGATTTATCTATTTGCAGCTTCGTTGATTTGGTTGTTAGCTTCTTTCAACAAAAACATTTCAAATTCCTATTTTCTTTTTGCTTCGGTTTCCTTAATCTCAGCAACCTTATTTGCTTAAGTGTTAGCTTCTTTCAACAAAAACATTTCAAATTCCTATTTTCTTTTTGCTTCATTTTCCACTTACTCAACCGTGCATTTCTATTTTATCATTTCAAGTTCATGATTATAGTAACGATACCAAACTCTTTCTTTAATTTCTGGTAAACTCGAAACCAATGGTATAGTTTTATTTGTGAGTTAATTTTCAAACATAGATTTTAATGAATACTTTTAACATGACCCGTATTTTTGGTGGCTTACATTATTCGTTTTTATAAATTGTTAAGATTAATCTTTATTGATAATTTTTGGGTGTTTAGTACTTAGTTCTGCAGTCTTAAATTCAAGAGTATTGCTAGTAATAATTCTATATTTTGATTAACTAGGATGAATAACGTAATTATTATTGACTTATTTTAATATTGAGACACGTGCTTCATTTGATGGTTTACTTTTTCTTTCAAATTATTATTTGATTGCTTATAAATGTTCAATTTCATTTAAATGAGTTTAAAACTTTGCATTCTGATCAGAAATAAATGTAAAACATCTGCAAATTAATTAAATGTTATCTATTCTTGAGTTTTTAGAACGCTATAATTATAATACATTTTCTTTAGCTACAATAAAGTATTCTAAAAATATACTTAAAAGCACTTCAAAGTTACTCTTAAACCTAAATAAGTTTCTAGCCAGATATTAAAGATATGGCTATATTATTATTTAATCCATACATTCAAAGCAATTACTATTATATTAAATCGGTTTCGTTTCCATAATCGTTTAAAATTGAGTAAATGATGGAATATCAACAATAAATTGTTAATTGATTATTTAATCAATAGATTCACCTGTTATCTAGATTTAGTAATCAAAATTTTTAAGATCAATATCTGTCATTAAAGTGGTGTAGAAATTCTAAATTTAGTTATTATAACATCATAATTTTACTAATTCATAATATTTTGGAAACTACATTCAATGAATTGCATTCATTTTATCCATAACTGCATCAATATAACGAGTTTTAATTGAAATACACAGCAATTTATAGTTTCGACTCTCACTCCCCATGAGAATAAATTATTAATTTGTAAATTAATTTAAGCACAAATTAATCAATGAGCAAGCTCAATGATCTATGTTTCAAGAATAACATATATTAAGTGCAGTTAACATAATTATAGTCTTTAGGAACTTTATGATATATTGATCGTTTGATATATGGTCCTTGACGTCAATGGGCAATAATATCAAGAAAATAATATTTTCATAATTAAATGCAATAAATAGATCACAATATGTTTGTGATACGTTACTATAAATTTAGTCCAGCTACAGCTTCATTTATTAATGACTCGAGTTGTACATTCATTGATTTTCGGTTATTTACCTATAAACTAATTATTACAGTTATATAATATAACTAAAAACTAAATCACTTTTCAAACTTTTTCAAGGTATCTTTTTTAACAGTGACTAAACTATTAAACAGTTAGTTTATTAGTTATGTTAGTTTCGTATAGTCACACGTCTTTAGTTGTAATCAATCCAACCAAACTAAATAGTCTCATAAATATCAACAAAGTCTTATCAAACATTTGGATTAATTAAAACCATACAATGCCAATATTATTAAGTTATTGTGTAGTTTTTGACATAGAACCGATTAAAATTATTGAAAATTATATTTACACTATGGAATGGAAAAGTGAAATTAAAAATATATAATACTCGAACCCTACTAATTTTACATTTTCAATGTCTCTTGGTGACTCATCAAATACTTCTTTTTATAATAGCATATATATAATATGATATTATAATGATATTATTATTATTATTTGAAATACTATTACAGAACTAGTCCCAGCACCTTTGATGTTACCATTGCTACTGACACTCAGAAAGCATATAACCAAAAGATAACAAAATATAAAAAACTTGGTGAATTGATACGTGTACGTTATAATACAGTATTATAACGTAATATATTATTAATACTAGCTAAATATAATATTTGCATTTCAATAGGTAACAATTTAATACAATATATGTTCTTAATATTTCAGAGAAATTTACACAGAACAATTCCATTATGTATGTTATCTATTTATAATTTCTTTCACTTTGCGATGGCGAAGCCCACCATGCTGAATATGAGTCCAATTGCGAGTCCTATGAATTGTTCAGCGTTCCCGGTGTATGGGTTTTCGTAGCTGTTGATTTCTTCGACTATTTCCGGGCAAATTGCGTATCCTCTCTCAAGTGCTTCTTGCCACAGGTCGTCCCCCGAGATTCTGACCCCGTTTAGAATCAGTTCGTCGTTGTCGATGTCCAGCATTTCCGGGTACGCGTTAAACAGATGTATGTCAACCACTCCCCTGTCAGCCAATTAGTAATCGTATTTGTGCGTGGCGTATATCCACTCCACAAGCAGCCAAACGGGTTTGACTGAGAAGTCCTCCGAGAATTCGAAGCCGTCGGCCACGAACCCCTTCGGAACGGTCACTTTGTGGTTCTGAATTTTGAATCTCAATTTTTTCGTGGTGATAAAACGGGCGCTGGACCTGAGACCGTAAAACTGGATCTCAGTCGGAGATATGAATCGGTAGTTCATTGGAGTGGAAAGTGTAGACAGTTTACAATGTGGGGTGTGGTATGAGTGATATAGTAAAGAAAGTAATGAGAATTGAGATCTACAATATAATCAACATAAATTAATTAATGTCCTTTTTAATTTTAGTGTAGACGGTTTACAATGAGTGTGTGGATAATATTGGAATATATACTAGTAATCTGTAATTGTAAATGTAGATCATTACTAATCTAGTTATTCAATTATATTATACAATGAAATATTCTCGCTCTAAACTTAGAAGATTTCAAATTACAACGAATTCTAATCAATATCTCATTTTACTTTTTACAATCTATAATTTGATAATATAATAATATTTTAACATATAATATTCAATTATATAATAGTTTTGTTTAAATTTATGGATTAATACCAAATTATTTCCTTCATTTTTTGTTGTAAATTGTGAATGTAAATTATGATAATGAACGAAGTTACAGTACTATAAAATTTCCAACTAATTTTGTAAAGTGACAGACTACCACTCCACGTTACAGAAGTCATGAATAATCTCGAATTAGCCGAATCAGATTTACGCTAAAGTATCAATATGTTACGCAGTAGTATTAAATCATCAGCCCAGGAATAATAAATTCGTTCTCTCAACTCCAGTTAATTAATTGATAATATGGAAGATTCCATATTATCAATCACCTAAAAACTTAATAATATCTGTGAAAAACAAGCGTTAACAAACAGTCAGTTGAACAACTAACTTCTTTAATAGGAAATGAATCATCAAAAAGAGATTAAACTTCTTTCCGAAAAATTAGATGTTAGTGATGCAAAAAATGCATCTAGAGATGTAGAAATCAAGTCTCTTTAGATGTACTAAAAAGAAAGAGATGAATAAATAAATATACTTTTCAAATAGTTAGCAGAAAGAGAAGACTCTAAATAATTATAACAAAGAGAATACTCTAAATAATTATAACATTAAATTAATATTTTGGAGGAAGATGCTGAAGATAATAAGGCCGCCGCTATTCTTTATGATGTATACCGCAAACAGATTAATCGAGATAAAGCAGCAGTGAAATTGGAGAGAGAAAAAATAGAGTATATAAAATTTGAACTGAAAAAATGAAATGAATGATGATATGAAAAAATATTATATAGTATACAAATGTCCCATAAATTATAAGCTCTGTACAAAACACAAACACAGATTTTATGCAGTATATTGCAGAGGTTTCACTTTCAAGAGTAAATGAGCCTGAACAGGAAGAAACTGATTAAAGAGTTATGACATTTTTCCCCGCTCTAAACTTAGAAGCACTACGCGTCGCCGCTGATACGCTAGTTCCGAGATTCATACCAAAGATAGTTACAATGATAACTTCAGAGGCCAATAATGTTAGTTCAAGTGCCGAACTATCTTAGGTTGTCTGAGGAGGTTACAGTTAAGTGAGTCATTTTATTATATTTATAAGATGAACAACAGTGCAATATTTTCAACATAGGTTTGATAGTTTAATGTCTTGTTATTAAGTGTCCTTTCAGTAATGTTTTCACAGAATTTCAAATAGGTTGAACTAAATTTAAATAAATTAACCACATGTATCTTAACACCAAATAACAGCTATATTTAATTATTTCACTCCAAAACGAATCCAGAATACGATAATTTGTTAGATATGTACTGTAAGCGCGTAGAATAAAAAGCACCGCCAAGAAGCCCGATAAATATTTTAGTTAATCTTTATGATCTTGATCCTCGTTTCAAATGGTCTAAATTCGTAGGTGTTGGACTATTTCACTCAGCGATAGAAATGTTCGGAATGGAAGTAGCATACGGAGGCCACAGATTTCCAGGTACGGGTGTCTTTTATTCAGCTCCATTAAGCTTGCCAGCCCCTGCTTAATTTTACAAACAACTAAGACTTGGTTAAACAACTAAAACACCACAAGAAATAAGTTAAATAATTAGAAATTTGAGTCAAAATTGGCAGGGACGAGCCTATCACATTACAAATAAAAACTGTAATCATTTTACTGATGCTCTTTTAAATGAATTGAATGGAGAATAATTACCAGCATTTGTAAACAGAGCCGCAAAAATAGGAAACGGTCTTGGTATTTATAACTGTCTTAACACTGATACAGTACGCGATGGTCCTGAAGTTGATAGAGAATGATTTGGATTAGATTGTTAGTTGTTTTAACTTATAAGTATAATTAATTTTTATAATAAGAATAATATGAACAATTGACCATGAATTTTGACAATAGTCCTAATTATACATTTTGATAATTATATAATATACATTATATGTGCCGTCATAGCTCAGCGGTAGAGCATTGGACTTTTAATCCAATGGTCGCGGGTTCGATCCCCGTTGTCGGTAAGTTTTTATTTTATTTTTCAATATTTTAGTGATTAATTAATTACTATAATTATAATTATATTATATTTCAATTTTGCACCTCTAAATGAATTAAAATATTTAGGATTTATCGATTAATGAAATATTTAAATTAGATATTGATGAAATAATGTTAGAACAATTAGTTAATTAAGAGTAAGCTGATATTAATGTACAGATACATAATTAGCTTGAGTAAGAAGTAGAAAACATAACAAAGCATGAAGATATTTCTCAACTTGATTTTAATGTTGCAACACACTTGAATTAACTTAACTTAATTGTTGAAAACATAAATAAAGTTGCTGAATAGGTTTAATAAAGTATTGATTATGAATCAAGTTACTGCCTAGTTCAAAACTAATTATGCAATATAATAATAAAGTCCCGGTAAGAGTTATCATTGCGAGATAAACTTAAAAAGAATATTTAGTAAGCAGACGATAAAGATATACATGTAATCGAAATCATCGAAAAATGCTTGTAGTGAAGTTCATTAAGATATAATAATATAACACATTAATAAGTATATAAGTTTCATTTTCTGGGTATCATTTCCTTTTCTTCATTGATATATTTAAATTTATATTCAGGTCCATCTTACTTGATTATTTAGCTATATCTATGTTTAGCAAGTGAATATTAATGCATTAAATTTTGTATTTATACTTCTAACGTTTTCATTAGTTAGTTTTATTTGTTTGATTCTAGTTATAAAGCTAAGTTTTATGATTTTAGTTAGTCAAGTCCAGAAAGAGAGTCTTCCATTTGTTATTTTAATCTAGAGTTTCTTTCGTGAAGATATTATTCGATTTTCTTGTTTACTTCGTGTTGTGTGGATTCATTCATAAATATTGGAGTAAATGTTAAATATATTTATTATTTGTCTTAAAACCCAAAATTAATTAGTCCACTCCCTTCATGTAAATGTTCTAATTTGATTCAGTCTTATGTTAGACCCATTCGAGTGGTTAGATATAATCTCACAGTTAATTGGTATATTCTGTTATTGGGAATAGAATTAAGTGTTACGATACTACCTTAAAAATCGCATCTGTCCTTGATTTTGAGTGTGCGAATGATATTCGTTCGATTCATATATCACCGTGTGGTCGTTTCATATTTGCAGTTGATTCTTAGTCGATTGGTGTGTTGATTACTGTGTTTGGTCAGGTGATTTAGCATGCAGCTTTGAATCTAAAGCAAATTGTTTCATTTTGCTTTGGTTCTACTGATTTCTTAGCCGTAGGTCTTCCTGATCAGATTTTGTTGTACAAAACGAATTTGAGCTAGATTTCTTCTTAGGATGCGTTCGTGTACCACCAGGTATTCCAGATTTAGACATAGAGACCTGTTGCATTGTATTTCAGCCCAGACGACTCCTTGTTGTGTGTATAGCAGGAGAACTCTTCTTTCCGCGTTTTCCCTGTTTCTCACCTCACTTCTCCGCATGTGTAGAAGTACAAGCAGATGCAGTTAATGAAGCAGATGTTCAAGCCGGATTCCTTCGACCTCATCGTCCCGGATAAGATCGTCAAGGCCTTCTTCCTCCAGAACACCGGTATTAACCCGTACACATACACTTAGTAACTTTGCAATCACGAGCTTGAAGAGAGCGATCCAATTATTTAAAAGATAAACGAGCAGTTCGAAAACAAGCAAATGTCAACGTTCGACATCCTCCTGGTGAACTGCAAGGGATAAGTGACCCAGTTCTCAGCCGGTTCGCTCGAAAGCAGCAGCTGCTACTCGTTCATGAAAACGAACGAGTTCAGCGCCTCCATCTCAGCCGAGCAGTAATCTGACATCACTGTGATTAACGCTGATCAGAAGTACAATCAAATCGTTTTCGCTACCCAGTGCGGTCATTACATCATGCACGACGTCACCGGCGAGTTCATTCACTCCGTTTCCGTTTCAGCATACCCCCTGACCTCAATAAGAATTCTCTCGCCAATTTAAGTTGCATGCGCGTCCACCTTCGAGAAATCACTCGCCGTGTTCAATCACTAGTCCGAGTCATTTGAACTACAGGAATAATCATTCGTGTCCACCTGCTTCAGTTTGTCACACGACGGCTTATACGCTGCTGTGGGCTCAGTGTAAGGCACTGTGTTCGTGTTCAACACGATAACGAACATGCTCACGCACACGTACATTCCGCACACGTCTCAGGTGAAGTCGGTGCAGTTTTTCACGAGCTCCAAAGCCATTGCTAGCTGTGCGGCCGATTCGGTCGTGTGCTACGACATGAACAAGCAGCTCATGTTCAGGCACTTAACCACTGAGAGAAACCTTTTCGTGCACGTTGCAGTTGAGCAGTCGGGCGAGATTTTAGCAGCTGCTGACGCCGATTTCCAGGTGCACTTATTTGATATATAAAGTGGAAAGTTGATTGATTCGCTGCGCTATCACGAGGGCCCGGTGACTTAACTCCAATTCAATCCGGACGGCTCGGGTCAATTGTTCAGCAGCTCATGGGACCAGACTGTGCGCGTGCTCGAAGCGTTCAAGCCCGGTAAGGAAGTCCATGTGATTTAAGAGGAGTCTGTTGTGCTTGGCTTCGTACTGTCAAAATAGCTAATAGTCTATTTGAACGATGGGTCAGTGAACTTCTACGAGAACGGTGCTGACGAGAAGTTAGTTGACTACATCAACGTGAAGAGGCACATGCAATCTGGAAGGCTCAAACAGGTCATGGACAGTGACAAGTTCGAAGCTGCCGACTCTCAAAACGGCTTACTAATTGGTGGTGGAAAAGGGCGCTACGTTGTCGTTTACAATTAAAACGAGTTCAAACTTAAAATTTAACTTTCTATTAATTACGACCTTGATGGAATTGACACTGACCAATTCAACCAACGCACCTCCAAAAAGGAGTTCATGAAGGACCTCGAGCAGTAAACAAAGAACATAGATTTGAAAACGAGGAAGGTTCTCGACCCCATTCTTGCACTCGAGAACAAGAAAACGGAAGCTAGGACTTTATAAATTAACATAGCTAAGGATGGAACAAAATTCTTCGTTCTGACCACATTCGGGCTACTCACGTTCAAACTTAAAAGTAGCTCAGGAATGAACATAAACTTGCTCGTTACACACGCGACTGTGAACAAACTGATCAAAACGGACTACTAAACGGCAATGCTTCAAGCATGTTAACTGTAATCGCTTGATCTGTTCAAAATAGCCGCACAACGCCTCACTGGCAATGAAATATTCGAGTGCGGCTCGTTGTTGCCCACTTTTATTTAATACCTCTCAGAATCGTTCTCGAATAACGCGGTTAACGTGTTCAAAAGCCTCATGAAGAAATCGGCCAAAGAGCTCCTCACCAAGCACAGAAACTGGGAACAGGAAAAATTACTCACCGCCGTAAAACAATTCCAAAAAATACTCAGGAACTAATCTGAAATAGTTGAACTCGGGACGGAAATCGAAAAACTATTCGCCGGAATGGAACTGGAAGCAATCGGAAGAACAACTGAAGCAGTAGAAGACGAAATCATCGAAGAAAAAATTGCTATGAGAAGAAGGTGATGTTTTGAGATTATTTTTGGATAATTATGAGAATTATATTTATAAGCCTAGCTTGTTAAGTTTATAGCGGTTGTCATTTATTTTAGCTGTTTTGGAATTAAGTACACAAATAAAATTTGATAATATAAGAGATTTATAATTTGAAATGAAAGATTACTATTTATTTATAAAACTTAATTAAAAATAAAAACTTACCGACAACGGGGATCGAACCCGCGACCATTGGATTAAAAGTCCAATGCTCTACCGCTGAGCTATGACGGCACATATATAAATTAATAAATGTATAAAGTGCTCACGAGATGCTCATGAGATTAGTGTTATTAATGATGTTAACAATAGGTGTAAAATACACATTAAGAAACCTAAATTTCTTCAACAAAATCACTTCACTTAAATGGATGAGACAATTTTCATTGAATTGTTATAATACGTGATCGAAACTGATCCTCGAGCTTAAAATTTTACAATCGATGATATTTTAGAATGCGACATGAACAATTTTGTGTAGTAGCTGAGGGATCCTATGAACATTTCTATTAAGTTAAAGGCAAAAAGTGGTGATGATATGGATCAGGATGCCGATCAAATTGAAACATTCGCATTATCTAGTTGCTCAACTGTATTTCTATAAGACAATAACGTGAATAACTTGGAAAAAATTGAGTTGGATTTGATTATTGAGTAATCCTTTGCAATGGATTTCTTCAGTTTCGCTGCGCATGTGAAGCCCGAAAATATAAGAACGAAATAATATACTGACAGGCCAGCTTCTCATATTCAAGCTATTTAAAATGATTTTCTTGAAAAATTTATAACACAGCTCAGATTACACTTCAAGTTACCGACTGCAATTATAACTTAGAGCTTATATTTGTACAATTATTTGGAACCCCGTTTATTCCAAACAATTTCTTCTGCTGAAATAATTAAAATATATTTGTAAGTAATAGATTCCGAAGAATCACTATTTAACAAGTATAAATTTACTAAGTTGGCATTTGTATGTGTTCGAGACTATTTATTAAGAATTGAACTGTCAGAGGACATAAGATAATAATATAGTTAACTCTATCAAATTATGAACGTCACATGTGAGCTGGCAGATATTCTTTCAAATGAAGAATGTTAATAAGCAATTAAGGATATACTCATTGGTACCAAAGAAAAAATGATGTCATTAATCAATTTCACGAATCAAGTAAATTTACAGCATCTGGTAACAAACAAGAAAAATAAAGCTTGTTAATATTTAGCTGCTTAATTGCAATCCAGAGTTACATTTAACCTCTTAAGAGCTACTATTTATGATAACTCATAATAGAAAATGGTAATGTCAACCAGTTCTTCTTCTTAATTTGTAAAAGTTTCAAATATTTTATCATAGATTAATTACAATGCACTCGACGTACAATATGTTTAGAAAGAGTTTATGATTGCTTGGGTTTCGGAATATCATTGCATTAGTTAGTTAAAAGATCCGGAAGTTCTATTGGCCCTATTAAAATAATTGAGCTGGTCTTAAACAGAACGCGTTATTTTCCAAGAAAAAGTGAAATCTATTAAGAAAAATTACTTAGAATGCTATGCGTGTAACCCTGATAACTTTAAATACGGGGTACAATTCATTTAACTTTTACATCCAGAAGAAGAAGTATTAGATAAGTTAATTATTTCAACTCTTATGTCATAATTTAATTAGTTCAAAGAACAGTTTTAAATGACAAGCGATAAATAAGTTGGGGAAAATTTAAAATAATTTACAAACTTCTTAATAGAATTTAATAAAGAAGTGGACTGCCAAATCTAATTGTTTATCCCAACATTGTGTTAACTTCAAACAACAGTGAGATACATTAATGAAGATGTCAGTTGTGTTTTTAATTAGAAAATGTCAATAGCCGAGTTTTAAATTCCAGGAGGTTCTAACTAAAAGTATTCGCACACCACACAGTCTTCAAATACACAATGGTTAATGGCCACTCCGTTAACAGCCTATATTTCTGTTTGTGTTAAAATTCTTCGAGATATGTCAAGTTAGTTTTAAACCAATTGGAGTATAGAGAAAGGGTTGCTATCTCGTGTTTGCATGCCATAAATAAAAGAGATATTTTAGTAATATTATGTGATAATGGAAAAACTTTATCAATAGTTGTAAAAACAATAACCAAACGCTGTGCTATCAAAATTTTTCCCATTGGATATCGCTCTAACTTTATCAACACCATTAACAGGTATGAATTTGACTGCGGAGTTCGATTTTTTGGAATCTATCATACAAAAGGCTTTGCAACACGAATAGTTATCAACTTATGATCCTTTTGCTTATTCATCACAAAAAGGTTATTATAAATTTGCGTGTACGAGTTTAACTGAAGATTTACTTGCTTTCTTGAACACAATATTTTCAGAATTAGTTTATCAGTTAAATTTATCGTAATAATCATTGAACGCCTTTATGTCAGGTTTACAAAAATTAATAACTTCAATGTGCAGTCAGTTGAAATTCAAGCATATTACTAACAGCATTCCAAAGCTTCACTCAGTATTTTAGGGTGAATCAACACAGAAGAGATTTTTGAAAAGTGATGCTTTTAAAATGGAGTTTGACGATGGGTTTAGTTCACCGAATTTAACATACGCTTTGTAAAATTCTAGCAACAAAATAGCAATAGCTAAGCAGTTCGAGGCGTATTTGAAACTGGATATGAAGCAGGTGAAGATCGAGATCACGCCGATTCAGCCTTATTAGGAGCCGAAGTAAATTCTGGATGTGTACAGAGTGCTGATGAAGATAAAGCTTAGATTGAACACGTTAGATAGGATTTACCAGGCTTTGGAGTAGTTGTACGAGCAGAGTCAGAATCAGAGTTTCTGCTAGTCCCAGCCTGGTAAGTTGATTCCGACGTTAAGGGAGTAGTCCAGGAACATGCCTTCTCAGTCTGAGTTGGAGACCGTGCAGAGTTATTTTGGTTCCATTTTTAATGAGTTGGGGTCTACGATTGACAATTTGTTAACGTTTTAGGCGAATTATGCGATTTTTTACGGGCTGCGGTTGCAGTTTTAGCAGCTCTATTGCCCCACTCCAAGTCAGGCCCCGATTGACGATTTGTACATTCAGTTAAAGCAGCTGATCAGATTCAGCTCGTCCGAGCTCGCACCCCGGCTGCGCAAGCAAGTGTTACAGAGCTTTGGCCAGTCAATTGCTCTCGCGATGCGTTTCATTCTGCTCGACTCTGGTAAGCGTGCGCGCACCATCTCTCAGCGCGACCACGTTCAACTTTAAAACGATCTCACTTTATTGTCTGAGCTCGTTTCTGGGTGCGAGTTCGTGTCCGACCACATTTTCGAGCTCTGGGTAAACCGGAATTAAAGTTCGGGTCTTACATTCGAGGTCCTAGTTTCTGAAAAGGAGCTGCAGGACATTTTCAGGAGAGCGGAGAGGGCCGTTTCACTCCACTCCGAGTCCTCCGAGTACTTAATTAAACTTATTGAGCAGCTAAAGCCTGAGGAACTCAAATAATTTGACGTACTGAAGGAAATACACGAAACAGCCGGAACGGAAGAATTCGTACGCATTCTTAACTTCAGAAGGTACGACGAAGAAAACACAAGAAAGTTCATGCAAATGTTGAAAAAGAAACTGTGAGCTGGCTTTGTTTTTTATATGGGGATTTAATGGGGATAGAAAGAAGAGTATAAATATAGACAGAAGAGTATAAATATATTTAAAATATTACAATGAAAATGGATTTAAGTTTATAGAAAATATGTGAGAACTATACATAGGTTGTTAGTTACTCATAATCTAAAATTAAGAATAATATTTTAATTTTGGTTTCAATTAATGGACTGTTATAAGATTGATCGAATTAAGTCACAGTATTGTTTATAAGGTTACATTAAGCGTAGTATTTTAGTATACTTTATAATATACTTAGTATATTAGTATAGTATACAAAAGCATTATTCAAATTAATTGGTATAATATCGTATCTATCTATTACTATAAATATAAGAATGAATCATTGATTAAATCATTGCCCATCAACAGTGACCTAAACAGGGTATTTAGAATATACACCTGATAGGTTATTTGCATTAATTAACAACTATCCACTTGTGTTATTTGCAACATCTTTCAATTATTGTTCACATTAAGAAATACGAGTAACTTCTGTATCTTCACAGGAATATGTTATTTTAGTGATATCGGACTGAATCTTCACAATTTTGTTGAAACTCAAAATATCTACCACAAATGTTACATTTACTTCAGAATTAGTATATTCTTGAATACAATCAAAGGTAAGTTCCAGATAAATATTATTGTGATATATTGTTGACGTTATCTCACAATTTGATAATGATTTTTCTCCAGTATAACAACTAAGCGATAATGCAATGATTATCATTGAAGTGAAACATTGAAAGAAATATCTCCAAAAATTCAGTGTGACGAAATATGTGTTATCATTTATATAATTTACACTATTATTAAATGGTTTATTAATTTGCTTGAAAAAGTAAGTAATAGTTTTAAAAGAAAAAGAAAATTTAGTGATTACTTATACATTACTTTAATTTAAATTAATATTGATAATGTTGATATGTTGGTAAAAGGTTATTTGTAAAGTTTAATAATTCAATTATTATAATTGAAACATTTTATACTTATATTCAAAGCAGACAATGAGCGTGTCAAGATAGATCTTTTAAACTTATTTCAATTCAAAATCACTTTCCTGCTTTGTAGTAAGTTTTCTTTAGGGTTGGCAGTGCTCCTGTGGTGGAGAAGCCTAATTGTACAACGTTTGTTTTGTTTTCTGGTGGTGGGTGGACGATTTGTGGAGCTGAGTTTGCGTTTACGGTTTTGGTCACTGTTGGTTTTGTTTTTGGCTTAGGTTTGGGTTTTGGTTTTTCTACTTCTTCTGTGTCTTCTTTGGGCAGGCTGCGTTCAGTTTTCTGCACGGGGATGTTCCTAGCTTGTTTCCACGCGTCTTCCATGTCTTTAACGAATGCTTCGTCTATTTTCTTGTCTTTTCGCACTTCTTCGATAACAGTCAGGAAATCGTCGAAGTATTAATGTGCGAGGCATTATTGAGCGCTGATTCTGCGGAGTGGGTCGTATTCGAGCATTTTTGCGATGATGTCGACAACTTCTGGTTTTGCGTTTGTCATCATCGTTTGCACTCCGCACCCTTTTACAACTTGGAATTCGGCTTTGATGGGGTTGTTTTTCGCGTTTCTTCTGAGTCTTTTGATGAGTTCGGTGGAGGGGGTTCCGAGAACGTTGTGGATTCGGCACATTTAATCGAATTCGTCCTTCCCGGGGAAGATGGGGTGGAGCTCGATCAGTTCGTACATGACGCATCCGAGGCCGAAGATGTCCATTTCCTGCCCGTAGATTCCATCGGAGAGCAAAACTTCTGGGGGGCGGTACCAGCGGGTGGAGATGTACTCGGTGTAGGGGAATTCGGAGCCGATTTAGCGTGCGGAGCCGAAGTCGGACAGCTTCACTATGTCGCCGGTCCAGGACTCCGAGTTCTTCTGCACAAGCACGTTCTCAGGCTTCATATCGCGGTGGAAGAAACCGGCCTGATGCGAGGCCTTGAGCCCATTTAAAATTTGGAACATGTACCACTTAACCTAGTTCACCGGAAGAGGCGTTTTCCGGTGCCTTATCGTCTAGTACATGTCGTGAGACATCAACTCGAACACGAGCGCTAATCGGCCAGTGGACTTGTCAAACAGGATCTCAAGCAGTTTAACCGTGTTCTAGTTCTGCGAAAGGACCTTCAAAGCCTGAATCTCACGCAACTACACTATTTAGTCAATCGATTTGTACGTCTGCTTCATTCTTTTTATGGCCACCATTTACCCGGTTTTAGTATTTTCCGCCTAAATCACATCGGCAAACGCGCCCGAACCCTTCTTCGCCACAAAACGGAATTTGTTCTACCGCTAGGCAACTTGATTATCTGTCATTATACTTTTTTGCGCGAGGAGTGGTCAAACCCACAAATTTATTGAAAATCAGTACATTATAAGATCTTCTAAATCTATAGAATTCACACTACCGATTGAAGTGAAGAATTAACAATATTATCCACAAATATGATAAATAAATATTTAAATTTAAAAGAAACCACACCGTGCTTTTGGAAATGGGCCGCGACTCCACTTTTGCCAAACATCACACCGAATACAGACACTGGTATGTTAAAAATCTCTCATAACTTAAACTAACAAATTAGCCGTTGCTGTGGTAACGTCAACGCTGTTGTCAGCAACTACGGACTCATGGTTTGCCGTCGTTGTTTCCGTGACAATGCCGCCAAGATCGGCTTTGTCAAGTATCACTGATCAGTTAATTTGCTTTATTTATCCCTAAACTAGAACCAAATACTTTGATGTGCGATATTAATACTCGAGTCTGTAATAATAATGAACGCAAACTCCTTACTAAACCGAAAACGCTAGCCATATGTATCATTCTACCTGTGCTAACATTAAAATAACATTTATTTATTTTAAATAAATATATAATATTTTCAAATAGCATCATTCAATTCTAAATCTGCTATAATATTTCTGGCAATTAGCATCCTTTCCTACCTGCTTCTAACAGCTAGTAAACTGACTTATAATATTTTTGTATGAAAATATTTAATCAGGTCCTGCTGTGAACTATTTTCATTGAGAGGTTCAACGAAACATCGTTCATAAGGTTGTAAGAATTGTTCTAGTGTGAATCCTTTAGTGGACGTTTTCGGAATTTGATTATACTTATCTCTAATGTTCTATAAAGTAAGAAGTGTTTCGTAGTCATATTCTGCTTCTTCCAGCACTTTTTTTCATCGTTTTCTTTTGTATTTCTTTCAGTTATTAGAGGGTGTATAGATCTCCTGTGCGAAGTGCGTGTTACAATGTGAGTATAATATTTAGCTTTTTGCCTAGTATTTCAATTTCTATGCTCATTTGAAGTGGTAAATGTTATGTTTCGCATCATAACTATATTGTGCAACTATTCGCCCTTTCCGCTCACTTTTAGATGACTCATTTGTAACGTCCAAACAGACATCATCATTTCGCGTCTGATGGTGAAACTTACAAGTAACACGTTTAAAACATAACCCTGTTAAACAGACGCTTATTTGAAATTGCTAACTAACCAGTAGCGCGTGCTTATACAGAGTTCAAACACCCCAATGATATGTATTTAATAAATGCAGATTTGTATCGTTAAAATAGAAACGAATACCTTCAACGCGTTTACAGAACCGATAGACCATACTACGACGAACTCTCGCACATAGCCGACAAAATAAACGAAAAGAGACAACTTGATAAAATGACAATTCAAAACACAGAACCAAAACTCAAAAACTTCTTCTGGACACCAGTGCCAAAAAGTAATCCACTCGACTACTCAAAAAAGCTGGAAAGAAGAGATTTAACTCAATCAGAAAGAGCCAATCTTAAACAAATTGAAAAATCACTCCAAAGACCGCAAAGTGGGCTGAGCCAAAGACCTCAATCAGCATAAAGCATGAACTCAGCTCCAAGATCCTTAAATAGCTCAGAAAAACAATAAACAAGCATTTAAATGATTTAAAGCGCCCAAGTTCAAGAAAACAAACACAACCCTAATATGTTACTCACACCTGAAAAGAAACAAAAAGAACAAAAAGTTATCACATCCCAAACAGAAAGCACATACAACGACGACCAAATTGTAAAAGCAAGAGAATTTGTTGACAGAAGACCATATAAACAAAACATTGTTATCCAGTGAGACAAAAATACATTTAATAGACTTACATGATTAAATTAGCAATATATTATTTTGTTTTGATGACATTAATATATGTTAATATATGTTAAAAATAACAAATATTTACATAATAATAGTGTTGTTAAAATAATAACAATTTAATACCACTCCAGACCTTTGAATGAACTGTTTCCAAACACAGTTCAGACATCCAAGACGCTGATGCGAGATTTGAACAGCTTAAATTCCCAACACGGGGGTAACTTAGTGCTGTAGTAGCTTCAGAAAGCTTGAAGTGTGATTTTGAAATACTGAATGAGTTTAAACTATATAACGATGCTGAAAAAGCTTATTATACACTGATTATTTATAATTATGCACTATTTATTAGTATTATTAATTGAAGGGTTGACTCAGTAATTATTTTAACTTTCAAACATGGGCTAGACATAGATAAACATTATTTCATTTTATCTTCTGACGATTTCGAGCCAGTTAAAAACTGGTACAAAATTATTTTGCATCACTCAGTATTTAGAATACCACTCAGTATATCTCATTACCAATTGTACAAGTAAAAGAATTAATTAATTTATCAAACATGTAAACAAACATTGCTTCATATTTGTCTTATATCATAAAATCGCACATAATTAACATTGTCCACTCCAAATGTCAGTTGTTCTAATTCGTTAAAACAGGACGAATAATTTGATTTGCAGATTTGAGGCGGACCCTCGTTATTATCTTGTGTCCGCTCTTCCTTTAAGGATGCAGGAGTTGGTTCGTTAGTATTTTTTGTAAAATTCGTCCAGGTTGTCATTTTTTGTTCAAGGTGCGTTTAAGTAGAACCAGTACACCTTATTCCAGGAGTTGCTTGATTTGAAGGTGCTGAATTTACTTGACGGTGTTGCTTATTTGAACAATTAGCCGTTGAAGAACAAGGTGCTTGCAATTCAGAACGATCCTCCTGCGTTTTTAACGTCCGACCCGGTTAAAATCCAGTAGTTCATTCATCAGCAGTCAAGCACTAATTTAAAGTCCTTCTTGAAGTCAAAATAAGTCCAGGATATGGTCAACAACAGCACTGACCAATTTAAATATATTTTGTCTCAAAAGCTGGGCCCGTTGAAATACGTTTTTGAGAACCTTTCACTCCAAGAGGAGTCACTTACCGAATCCGTTTCTGAATAAGATTCGATTTAGGAGCCAATTTCTTACAGTGATAAACTTGACGGGATAATTCACCAAATCAAAAGCCGAATCGAGTTCGTAACGAACAAACTATTTTATTCAATAAACGAATTCAATTTGGACAATATATTGAACCTGAAAGTAAACAACGCGGACCTCGAAGAACTGAAATTCTACACGAAAATACTTAAAGACCTGGAGTGAAAATAAATGCATTATATTTTAGATGAAATTTAAATTATAGGATTTATTGGTTAGGGTACTCAAAGAACTGATTTATTTGAAAATTATGGTTGACATAGTAATGAATTTAATCAATTAAGAAGTCAATATTTATGTTCTCTATTCATAAATAATATGAAATGTATATTCACTAATTATATTATATTTACCAGTTCAAACTCTATTTATATATATATAGTTGGATTACATATATATAGTTGGATTATATATATAGTTGGTGTGATAATTATCATTTAAATACACGTTTTTATATAGTAAACCGTTTAATTAAACAATACCACTCCATACCTTTAAATGAACTGTTTCCAAACACAGTTCAGACATCCAACACACTAACGCAAGATTTGAACAGCTTAAATTCCCAACATGGGGGTAACTTAGTGTTGTAGTAACTTCATAAAGTTTGAAGTGATATTTATTTAATAAATAAGTAATAAATTTTAAAATATTTGATGATAAATGGTGTTATAGCCAATTTCACGTAGATTCTTCATAAGTATCTAACTATTAGCTATTTAAGTGAAGAACTGACTTTATCTTCAAAATACTCAACTTCTTTCGTGTTATTTGAATCAAACCCTAATTTTAATGTTTAACAACTATTTATGTTATTAACTGATAACGTTCAAATTTATAACTATTATAAATATATCAATTAATATCATATATTAATATCACAATTAACAATAAAAAACTGAAAGAAAAACGGTCACGTTTAAACAAAACTCACAAACTGTAAAACAGGTCGTCCATCAGTCCGCCCAGTTCCTGATACGCCTCGAAGTACGTTCTCTCCGTTTGCACATTTCCGTTCTATTTGGTTTTAAGTTCTCTATCAAATAACTCATTAAATTTGGTTTATTAGTGTGTATTTGAGATTGAGTTTGTATTTAGTTGATTATTAAATTTATTGAAGGATTGATTGAAATGGTTTTCAAATTGATTTGGAGGATCGAATTGATTGAGTTGATCGAATTGGTCGAAAACGTCGAACTGGTCGAATTGTTGCTCGTCCTCGCACCGAATTGAGTCTATGCTTGGCCGCTGTTTGTAGTGCAGAATCTGCTCAGAAAGCTGTTTTCGCTGCTAAATGAGCTGATCCTTCTTCTTCTACTGCGAGATCATCAAATCCAACTCTATCTGAAGCATCGCCATCTGATTCTTGGACTTGGAAAACTTACCGCACATCTAGTACACGTAATCGTAAAACTTACCAGGGTGCAACTCATTCGCATCCTAAAAATCAATTAAAGAATCACGCACAAAAGTAGTCAAAGAACACTTACTCGTGTAATACGGAATAGTTGATATAATCAACTACAAAATCTAAATCTTGTAGGGCTCCAGCTAATTGAACGCACACTAACTAAACTGCTTCACAAACCACTTCGTCACCAGCTGAAGAGGCAGATTCAACTTCGAAGACGCAAATTATAACACACGCCTGCGACCGGCTTCAGACAAGGTGAAGAAATGCTTCACCAAAGCTATATTAGAAGTTTACTCAAGATATGCCGACATCTGCTGTATTATTTCAAATTACTGCTAACCAGTCAACTAAACAGGCGGCATTATTATATGTGGAGTGGAAACAGGAAAACAAAGTTGATTTCTATGTATAGCAGTGTATTCGGAATTGATTGTGTATTAATAGAATATTCACTTATTGCCAACAAAAAACAGACAATAAGAGCACTTTTAATAATTATGGACAAAAAATTAGCTATTAAGTATCACAATTAAGGTGTGTGTTTGCGTGTTTTTTCGCGCATGTGATTCACAATTACAGTGGTGGGCCCTCGAAATGCTTTTTTGAATTAGGAAGAAGAATGAAGTTTATTATTTGAATCTTACTTATATCACTGCCCGGCTCAATAATGAGTGTGTTCTCCCTCCTCATCAATACACTCATTAACTCTATTTACTATTGATTTGTAAAGTGCTTCAATCACATCAAGGCCTGGTTGAGCCTTGGATAGCTGTGCTACAATAATTAACGTATATAACTCTGTATATACTTCAATAATAAGTTTCAACTTTACCTAACGTTGTATAATTTAACAATCAAGAAAATTGATTTCTCATTATGAAATGGAAGTGGAAGATCATAAGTAAAATAACTGTTGTTTTAGAGTAGCATCAATATATTATTTAATGCTGGGCCCGACTAACCCACTTGATTCCATTCTTCAAGAAACAAAAATGCATTCATTATTTGAATATTGAGAATGAAAGCGACTGTAACTACCTGAATTATAATTCTAATTAAGCGAAGTACCAATACTTCATCTTGAGCTCCCGGTTGAGATTGAAAGAAAAAGTCCTCCATTGTTTTTCGTGATTAAGAAATACCTAAAATCGTTCAGATTGACCCAGTTGAAGATGAACACCGAGGTCCTCTGCAGGTCCAGTGCTTGCGCTACTAGTTATAAATTACATATTGCGTCCGTATACCAATCATTGGATCCTCTTATTCTTTTCTCCAATCAGGCTTAACTACCATATATTTTCGAGATAAAATCTTTCATAAATTAGTTTTGTTGACTAAAACGTAGAAATTACACAGGGACATCTTAAACAAGTGATATAACTAGTTCAGATTGGTACAATATTTTATGAATTCATCCGTTGGACCCAGAAATGAAGAGAATACAAACGCTTCAGAACTGCCTAAGTTTGTTAAGTGAATTAGTTGACCTTCCCTAAACATCTTCTACCGCGTTTATTTTTGTCATTGCCGTCCTTTTATTGCATGTGGTAATTTCTATTTTTCCTTTTTGGAATATTAAATACCGACTTTGAATAGTCGATTATGGTCTAATACGATCGAAATCATATTTTTGGCCCTCTTGTGTTAATGAGTAGTTCATGAATAATCTCCAACTTGAGATTATTTATTGGAATTTGTCATCCGCATTAGAAGTGGCAAAATATTTTAATATATAATTACTCACATAGTAAACAAGAAAAAGCAATTCCACCTCCCATAACTGTATATCATTTTTCAAATAATTTTACTATATTGATGCGAGTTAAAATGAATATATCATTTTTTAATGTTTCTTGTGATTGAAGTAATTGATTATTGAGTGGATGTGTTTAAGATGTACCAAAAGAATGAGCTGATATATATAAATGAACAACTGTTTGAGCTGATATTTTACTATATTGAATCAATATAGTAAAAGTACGTTACGTACAAAAATGAAATTGCATACGAAATATTTAATTTATTTATAAATTTCATTCAACTTTATTATATAATGCTATTTAAACAGTTAATATAACTAAATATTCCTTAAATATAAGTCATTTAATAATATTACTTGAAATTAATTTAAATTTAGTTAACATATATATTGGAGTGAAATATTAATATTATGTGTATATACTTACTATTATTCTAATATTACAGTATAAATATCGTAACTATTCTTCTTGTGTTGTAAAAGGTGTTAAATCAGTTAATAATTGAATTTTTGGAATAATATGAAATATATTCATTAATACATTGTATTTAGCATTATATATTAGTTTAGAGTAGTTCGTAATATGTATGATAATTTTTATAGTGATAATAGCCTAAATTACAATTATTATATTTAATATATATATTATCAAGAAAAGTGTTATAAATAAATTCATAAAGCGGAATTGGTGTTGTATTTTAGCAGTATATACTAATAAATTGTATTTTTCAGACTTCAATCTTGTTATTAGAAATATTTTGAATACATTACATTTGAAGTGGGAAATATAAAAATATTCGTACATATTATCATTAAATAATCAATTTTTCAATTAATTAATTGAAATCTCATCAATATCTTAATGGTCCAAATTTTCTCTCATAAGTCTCGATTAGATCGAGTGCTAAAATTAGAACTAGTAATATAAATGCAATAGATAATATAATTAGTACAATAAATGATTGCACCCTGATCCAAGGTACCTGAAACTGAAATTAAATCCATTCATATTGATTATTATCAAAATTCCCGTGTCGAGCATCATCAACTTCATGGAGTGGAAAATTAATTTTTGGGTACGTCACCACCTATATATGTATAATATAATACAAGTACTCACTGGAAGCTCTCTTTGTAATTCGAGGGGCTCAACCCTCACTCTTAGTGTTAAAATATCTAAATAAATTGCGTACAAAAATAATATTTGCGTACGAAAAGCAACTTTGTTGTACGTGATTCGTACTCCGCGTACAGAAGAAAAATCGCGTACAAATCGCGTAAAAAACCACCCATATTATTGATTATTCTCACTCTTATATATGTTATAAGGTTAGCGAACAGTTGTATTTATTTGAATTATTGTTTTGTGTAACAATCGCGTTTATGCTGATAATTTTCAATCCTGTAAAATATATCGGCTGGGTTTCAATAAAAATAATAATATTTGCAAACAAATAACGAAATATGTGCACACGAAATATGTGTGGTTACGAAATATGTGTGGCATACTAAATTAAAAACTGAACACCAAAACCACCCAAAGATAAGGTTAGAGGCGAGTATTTTAAATTGTAATAAAGATCTAAAATTCATTATCGAAATAGCCAAGTATATATAATTCTTTTTAGCTTCACCCGACTAATTAAAATATTGTGAATAAAGACAAACTAATTACTTAAGTAATACATAGTAGCTTACTTAAATCTATTATATATGATATATCGTTTCATTTCAAGTTAAGGTGAATATAAGCGAATCTGTAACATGGGACACTATTTAAAATATAATTATCAGCTTAAACTCGACTATAATATAATTGAGATGATCACCACTCCAACCAATGAAACCAACTGAAGATAAAAGCAAAAAGCTGTGCACGATCTCGGATAAGACAAAATTCACGGATAATGATGTAATAGAAGCATCATGCTTCCAAGCCGAAAATACAACAATGAAGTAAGTTGACTAAATCCAAATGCACGCGACTTCGCTCGTGGTCATCAACAGCCACTTGTGCTCAACACTAGGAATCAACCTACACGTGAATATCACGTATCTTGATCTTCGTGGCAACTATTTGCGAGACGTGGATCTGAAGTTCCTGGTCAATCTGGAGTATGTAGATTTGAGCGCAAATTTTATAAAAGAAGTTGATTCGATTTCTGGGAATAAGAAGATAAAAACCTTGAAACTGGCTTCCAACAAAATCCAGAAGATAGATTTCATTACCACTTTACCGAAGTTAAAGGAGTTCAATATTGAAGAAAATATGGTCTATGATATATAACCTATTTATAAGCATTCCAACTTTTCTCCGTCGTGGACTTCCATTTAAAAGTCAATTCAAGTCGATTCCAAGCTTGAGAAGGAAAATACTACAATTTTGTTCTGGAGATGCCTCAACACCATGGTTGTACGATTCAGGGACAAAATTGAGTTCAAAGAAGGGCACTGCGTTTTACGCATATCAAACGACCAAGATCTAATAGAAACCGTGTTTCTGGATTACCTAAAAGTGACTAAAGTGTTTATAACAGAATGCCACAACATCTCTTTCACAGAGACTCCGAAGCTCTTGACGTAGCTCTGTGTTTTCAACTCGGACATCAAGAGTTTGTCCGGCCTGGAGAAAATGGTGCAACTTGAATATCTTACTTTGAGGCAGTGTAACTTGTCCAGGATCC
>CAXDID010000389.1:0-75476 GCA_963988835.1 Hexamita inflata | reverse complement strand
ACCCGTTAGTCGTCTTCCAGTGCTTTGATTCTCCTAGCCAGCTGTCGAATCCCACTCACGAGTATGTGTGCCTCATAGGCCAGCATTCTGCTCTCAAGCCTATCGGCGGCGTGAAACAACACGTAATTCCAGGAGGAAAGGCGCTCACTTTAATTCATAAAGGAGCTTATAACCAAGTAAGTGCTGCTTACTATGCTCTCGCGAGCGAGGTCAAGGTCCAAAACCTCAAGGTGAGAGACGCTCCGTTTGAAATCTACCTCAACGATCCTGCCGAAGTGATGGAAGAAGAACAACTTACCAAGGTGTGCTTCCCAATTGAGTGACTAAACCACCATTATATATTTAGCTTATATGTTTCCGTAATCTATTTGTTTAAATATGGTACACTCATCTTTGTCTGTATTTGCGTTCCACTTGAAAACAGATCTGAAATCGACCAGCCGCCTCTGTTTATAACGCTAAATTTAGATAAGAAAATTAGTGCCATTTGATTTGCCGTCGACGACAAAGGCAATTTCATACCACGTGTCAAATTTTATGTCTTAGAATGTACAGTAAAGTTCTGTACTATTTTTGTGATTTTGATTCGGTGAAAACATATTTTGTATCTTTTACACAAACTTGATTTTCACCATGAATGCACCAAATATCGTTATACACCTCACTCCACGCTTTCATAAATCATGCAGATCGAAACCATCGATGCCATCCACGGCCACGCAATGTTCACCACCGCCGCATACGAAGATGCTCCAAAGCTTTATCAGGCTTTGTGGGAAAAGCTGAAGGGTGTTTCCATAGAGAACCCGTTAGTCGTCTTCCAGTGCTTTGATTCCTCCAGCTGCTGCCGAACCCATCCTCTACGAGTATAAAAAGCTCATAGGCCAGCATTCGCTCTCCCAAGCCTAATGTAGGCGGCGCGAAACAACACGTACTCAGGAGGAAAGGCGCGTCACTCATCCATAAAGGAGCTATAACCAAGTAAGCGTTTTACTATGCTCTCGCAAGCGAGGTCAAGGTCCAAAACCTCAAGGTGAGAGAGACGCCCGCCTGGAAATCTACCAACGATCCTGCCGAAGTGATGAAGAAGAACAACTCTACTGTTGTACCTAATTGAGTGACTAAACCACCATTATTATTTAGCTTATATGTTTCCGCACTATTTGTTTTAAATATGGTACACTCATCTTGTCTGTATTTCGTTCCACTTGAAACAGATCTGAAATCGACCAGCGCCTTCTTGTTTATAACGCTAAATTTAGATAAGAAAATTAGTGCCATTTGATTTGCCGTCGACGACAAAGGCAATTTCATACCACGTGTCAAATTTTATGTCTTAGAATGTACAGTAAAGTTCTGTACTATTTTTGTGATTTTGATTCTGTGAAAACATATTTTGTATCTTTTACACAAACTTGATTTTCACCATGAATGCACCAAATATCGTTATACATCTCACTCCACGCTTTCATAAATCATGCAGATCGAAACCATCGATGCCATCCACGGCCACGCAATGTTCACCACCGCCGCATACGAAGATGCTCCAAAGCTTTATCAGGCTTTGTGGGAAAAGCTGAAGGGTGTTTCCATAGAGAACCCGTTAGTCGTCTTCCAGTGCTTTGATTCTCCTAGCCAGCTGTCGAATCCCACTCACGAGTATGTGTGCCTCATAGGCCAGCATTCTGCTCTCAAGCCTATCGGCGGCGTGAAACAACACGTAATTCCAGGAGGAAAGGCGCTCACTTTAATTCATAAAGGAGCTTATAACCAAGTAAGTGCTGCTTACTATGCTCTCGCGAGCGAGGTCAAGGTCCAAAACCTCAAGGTGAGAGACGCTAGCGTTTGAAATCTACCTCAACGATCCTGCCGAAGTGATGGAAGAAGAACAACTCCAGGTGTGCTTCCCAATTGAGTGATAAACCACCATTATTATTTAGCTTATATGTTTCCCTCGTAATCTATTTGTTTAAATATGGTACATGCTCATCTTTGTCTGTATTTGCGTTCCACTTCTGAAAACAGATCTGAAATCGACCAGCCGCCTGTTTATAACGCTAAATTTAGATAAGAAAATTAGTGCCATTTGATTTGCCGCCGACGACAAAGGCAATTTCATACCACGTGTCAAATTTTATGTCTTAGAATGTACAGTAAAAGTTCTGTACTATTTTTGTGATTTTGATTCAGTGAAAACATATTTTGTATCTTTTTACACAAACTTGATTTTCACCATGAATGCACCACAATATCGTTATACATCTCACTCCACGCTTTCATATAAATCATGCAGATCGAAACCATCGATGCCATCCACGGCCACGCAATGTTTCACCCACCGCCGCATACGAAGATGCTCCAAAGCTTTATCAGGCTTTGTGGGAAAAGCTGAAGGGTGTTTCCATAGAGAACCCGTTAGTCGTCTTCCAGTGCTTTGATTCTCCTAGCCAGCTGTCGAATCCCACTCACGAGTATGTGTGCCTCATAGGCCAGCATTCTGCTCTCAAGCCTATCGGCGGCGTGAAACAACACGTAATTCCAGGAGGAAAGGCGCTCACTTTAATTCATAAAGGAGCTTATAACCAAGTAAGTGCTGCTTACTATGCTCTCGCAAGCGAGGTCAAGGTCCAAAACCTCAAGGTGAGAGACGCTCCGTTTGAAATCTACCTCAACGATCCTGCCGAAGTGATGGAAGAAGAACAACTTACCAAGGTGTGCTTCCCAATTGAGTGACTAAACCACCATTATATATTTAGCTTATATGTTTCCGTAATCTATTTGTTTAAATATGGTACACTCATCTTTGTCTGTATTTGCGTTCCACTTGAAAACAGATCTGAAATCGACCAGCCGCCTCTGTTTATAACGCTAAATTTAGATAAGAAAATTAGTGCCATTTGATTTGCCGTCGACGACAAAGGCAATTTCATACCACGTGTCAAATTTTATGTCTTAGAATGTACAGTAAAGTTCTGTACTATTTTTGTGATTTTGATTCGGTGAAAACATATTTTGTATCTTTTACACAAACTTGATTTTCACCATGAATGCACCAAATATCGTTATACATCTCACTCCACCTTTATAAATCATGCAGATCGAAACCATCGATGCCATCCACTGCCACGCAATGTTCACCACCGCCGCATACGAAGATGCTCCAAAGCTTTATCAGGCTTTGTGGGAAAAAGCGAAGGGTGTTTCCATAGAGAACCCGTTAGTCGTCTTCAGTGCTTTGATCTCTCCTAGCCAGCTGTCGAATCCACTCACAGTATGTTCCTCATAGGCCAGCATTCTGCTCTCGCCTATCGACGGCGTGAAGAGCAACACGTAATTCCAGGAGGAAAGGCGCTCACTTTAATTCATAAAGGGCTTACAACCAAGTAAGTGCTTGCTTACTATGCTCTCGCGAGCGAGGTCAAGGTCCAAAACCTCAAGGTGAGGGCCGCGCCGTTTGAAATCTACCTCAACGATCCTGCCGAAGTGAAGGAAGAAGAACAACTTACCAAGGTGTGCTTCCCAATTGAGTGACTAAACCACCATTGTTATTTAGGTTATATGTTTCCGTAATCTATTTGTTTAAATATGGCACACTCATCTTTGTCTGTATTTGCGTTCCACTTGAAAACAGATCTGAAATCGATCAGCCGCGTCTGTTTATAACGCTAAATTTAGATAAGAAAATTAGTGCCATTTGATTTGCCGTCGACGACAAAGACAATTTCATAGCACGTGTCAAATTTTATGTCTTAGAATGTACAGTAAAGTTCTGTACTATTTTTGTGATTTTGATTCGGTGAAAACATATTTTGTATCTTTTACACAAACTTGATTATCACCATGAATGCGCCAAATGTCGTTATACACCTCACTCCACGCTTTCATAAATCATGCAGATCGAAACCATCGATGCCATCCACGGCCACGCAATGTTCACCACCGCCGCATACGAAGATGCTCCAAAGCTTTATCAGGCGTTGTGGGAAAAGCTGCAGGGTGTTTCCATAGAGAACCCGTTAGTCGTCTTCCAGTGCTTTGACTCTCCTAGCCAGCTGTCGAATCCCACTCACGAGTATGTGTGCCTCATAGGCCAGCATTCTGCTCTCAAGCCTATCGGCGGCGTGAAACAACACACAATTCCAGGAGGAAAGGCGCTCACTTTAATTCATAAAGGAGCTTATAACCAAGTAAGTGCTGCTTACTATGCTCTCGCGAGCGAGGTCAAGGTCCAAAACCTCAAGGTGAGAGCCGCGCCGTTTGAAATCTACCTCAACGATCCTGCCGAAGTGAAGGAAGAAGAACAACTTACCAAGATGTGCTTCCCAATTGAGTGACTAAACCACCATTACTATTTAGCTTATATGTTTCCGTAATCTATTTGTTTGAATATGGTACACTCATCTTTGTCTGTATTTGCGTTCCACTTGAAAACAGATCTGAAATCGACCAGCCGCGTCTGTTTATAACGCTAAATTTAGATAAGAAAATTAGTGCCATTTGATTTGCCGTCGACGACAAAGGCAATTTCATACCACGTGTCAAATTTTATGTATTAGAATGTACAGTAAAGTTCTGTACTATTTTTGTGATTTTGATTCGGTGAAAACATATTTTGTATCTTTTACACAAACTTGATTATCACCATGAATGCGCCAAATGTCGTTATACACCTCACTCCACGCTTTCATAAATCATGCAGATCGAAACCATCGATGCCATCCACGGCCACGCAATGTTCACCACCGCCGCATACGAAGATGCTCCAAAGCTTTATCAGGCTTTGTGGGAAAAGCTGAGGGGTGTTTCCATAGAGAACCCGTTAGTCGTCTTCCAGTGCTTTGATTCTCCTAGCCAGCTGTCGAATCCCACTCACGAGTATGTGTGCCTCATAGGCCAGCATTCTGCTCTCAAGCCTATCGGCGGCGTGAAACAACACGTACCCAGGAGGAAAGGCGCTCACTTTAATTCATAAAGGAGCTTATAACCAAGTAAGTGCTGCTTACTATGCTCTCGCGAGCGAGGTCAGGTCCAAAACCTCAAGGTGAGAGACGCCCGTTTGAAATCTACCTCAACGATCCTGCCGAAGTGGGAAGAAGAACAACTTCTACCAAGGTGTGCTTCCCAATTGAGTGACTAAACCACCATTATTATTTAGTTATATGTTTCCGTAATCTATTTGTTTAAATATGGTACACTCATCTTTAATCTGTATTTGCGTTCCACTTGAAAACAGATCTGAAATCGACCAGCCGCCTCTGTTTATAACGCTAAATTTAGATAAGAAAATTAATTGCCATTTGATTTGCCGTCGACGACAAAGGCAATTTCATACCACGTGTCAAATTTTGTGTCTTAGAATGTACAGTAAGTTCTGGTATTTTTGTGATTTTGATTCGGTGAAAACATATTTTGTATCTTTTACACAAACTTTGATTTTCACCATGAATGCACCAAATATCGTTATACATCTCACTCCACGCTTTCATAAATCATGCAGATCGAAACCATCGATGCCATCCACGGCCACGCAATGTTCACCACCGCCGCATACGAAGATGCTCCAAAGCTTTATCAGGCTTTGTGGGAAAAGCTGAAGGGTGTTTCCATAGAGAACCCGTTAGTCGTCTTCCAGTGCTTTGATTCTCCTAGCCAGCTGTCGAATCCCACTCACGAGTATGTGTGCCTCATAGGCCAGCATTCTGCTCTCAAGCCTATCGGCGGCGTGAAACAACACGTAATTCCAGGAGGAAAGGCGCTCACTTTAATTCATAAAGGAGCTTATAACCAAGTAAGTGCTGCTTACTATGCTCTCGCGAGCGAGGTCAAGGTCCAAAACCTCAAGGCGAGAGCCGCGCCGTTTGAAATCTACCTCAACGATCCTGCCGAAGTGAAGGAAGAAGAACAACTTACCAAGGTGTGCTTCCCAATTGAGTGACTAAACCACCATTGTTATTTAGGTTATATGTTTCCGTAATCTATTTGTTTAAATATGGCACACTCATCTTTGTCTGTATTTGCGTTCCACTTGAAAACAGATCTGAAATCGATCAGCCGCGTCTGTTTATAACGCTAAATTTAGATAAGAAAATTAGTGCCATTTGATTTGCCGTCGACGACAAAGACCATTTCATAGCACGTGTCAAATTTTATGTCTTAGAATGTACAGTAAAGTTCTGTACTATTTTTGTGATTTTGATTCGGTGAAAACATATTTTGTATCTTTTACACAAACTTGATTTTCACCATGAATGCACCAAATATCGTTATACATCTCACTCCACGCTTTCATAAATCATGCAGATCGAAACCATCGATGCCATCCACGGCCACGCAATGTTCACCACCGCCGCATACGAAGATGCTCCAAAGCTTTATCAGGCTTTGTGGGAAAAGCTGAAGGGTGTTTCCATAGAGAACCCGTTAGTCGTCTTCCAGTGCTTTGATTCTCCTAGCCAGCTGTCGAATCCCACTCACGAGTATGTGTGCCTCATAGGCCAGCATTCTGCTCTCAAGCCTATCGGCGGCGTGAAACAACACACAATTCCAGGAGGAAAGGCGCTCACTTTAATTCATAAAGGAGCTTATAACCAAGTAAGTGCTGCTTACTATGCTCTCGCGAGCGAGGTCAAGGTCCAAAACCTCAAGGTGAGAGCCGCACCGTTTGAAATCTACCTCAACGATCCTGCCGAAGTGAAGGAATAAGAACAACTTACCAAGGTGTGCTTCCCAATTGAGTGACTAAACCACCATTACTATTTAGCTTATATGTTTCCGTAATCTATTTGTTTGAATATGGTACACTCATCTTTGTCTGTATTTGCGTTCCACTTGAAAACAGATCTGAAATCGACCAGCCGCGTCTGTTTATAACGCTAAATTTAGATAAGAAAATTAGTGCCATTTGATTTGCCGTCGATGACAAAGGCAATTTCATACCACGTGTCAAATTTTATGTATTAGAATGTACAGTAAAGTTCTGTACTATTTTTTGTGATTTTGATTCGGTGAAAACATATTTTGTATCTTTTACACAAACTTGATTTTCACCATGAATGCACCAAATATCGTTATACATCTCACTCCACCTTTATAAATCATGCAGATCGAAACCATCGATGCCATCCACTGCCACGCAATGTTCACCACCGCCGCATACGAAGATGCTCCAAAGCTTTATCAGGCTTTGTGGGAAAAAGCGAAGGGTGTTTCCATAGAGAACCCGTTAGTCGTCTTCAGTGCTTTGATCTCTCCTAGCCAGCTGTCGAATCCACTCACAGTATGTTCCTCATAGGCCAGCATTCTGCTCTCGCCTATCGACGGCGTGAAGAGCAACACGTAATTCCAGGAGGAAAGGCGCTCACTTTAATTCATAAAGGGCTTACAACCAAGTAAGTGCTGCTTACTATGCTCTGAAGCGAGGTCAAGGTCCAAAACCTCAAGGTGAGAGACGCTAGCGTTTGAAATCTACCTCAACGATCCTGCCGAAGTGATGGAAGAAGAACAACTCCAGGTGTGCTTCCCAATTGAGTGATAAACCACCATTATTATTTAGCTTATATGTTTCCCTCGTAATCTATTTGTTTAAATATGGTACATGCTCATCTTTGTCTGTATTTGCGTTCCACTTCTGAAAACAGATCTGAAATCGACCAGCCGCCTGTTTATAACGCTAAATTTAGATAAGAAAATTAGTGCCATTTGATTTGCCGCCGACGACAAAGGCAATTTCATACCACGTGTCAAATTTTATGTCTTAGAATGTACAGTAAAAGTTCTGTACTATTTTTGTGATTTTGATTCAGTGAAAACATATTTTGTATCTTTTTACACAAACTTGATTTTCACCATGAATGCACCACAATATCGTTATACATCTCACTCCACGCTTTCATATAAATCATGCAGATCGAAACCATCGATGCCATCCACGGCCACGCAATGTTTCACCACCGCCGCATACGAAGATGCCAAAGCTTTATCAGGCTTTAGGAAAAGCTGAAGGTGTTTCCATAGAGAACCTGTTAGTCGTCTTCAGTGCTTTGATTCTCTAGCCAGCTGTCGAATCCCACTCACGAGTATGTGTGCCTCATAGGCCAGCATTCTGCTCTCAAGCCTATCGGCGGCGTGAAACAACACGTACCCAGGAGGAAAGGCGCTCACTTTAATTCATAAAGGAGCTTATAACCAAGTAAGTGCTGCTTACTATGCTCTCGCGAGCGAGGTCAGGTCCAAAACCTCAAGGTGAGAGACGCCCGTTTGAAATCTACCTCAACGATCCTGCCGAAGTGGGAAGAAGAACAACTTCTACCAAGGTGTGCTTCCCAATTGAGTGACTAAACCACCATTATTATTTAGTTATATTGTTTCCGTAATCTATTTGTTTAAATATGGTACACTCATCTTTGTCTGTATTTGCGTTCCACTTGAAAACAGATCTGAAATCGACCAGCCGCCTCTGTTTATAACGCTAAATTTAGATAAGAAAATTAGTGCCATTTGATTTGCCGTCGACGACAAAGGCAATTTCATACCACGTGTCAAATTTTATGTCTTAGAATGTACAGTAAAGTTCTGTACTATTTTTGTGATTTTGATTCGGTGAAAACATATTTAGTATCTTTTACACAAACTTGATTTTCACCATGAATGCACCAAATATCGTTATACATCTCACTCCACGCTTTCATAAATCATGCAGATCGAAACCATCGATGCCATCCACGGCCACGCAATGTTCACCACCGCCGCATACGAAGATGCTCCAAAGCTTTATCAGGCTTTGTGGGAAAAGCTGAAGGGTGTTTCCATAGAGAACCCGTTAGTCGTCTTCCAGTGCTTTGATTCTCCTAGCCAGCTGTCGAATCCCACTCACGAGTATGTGTGCCTCATAGGCCAGCATTCTGCTCTCAAGCCTATCGGCGGCGTGAAACAACACGTAATTCCAGGAGGAAAGGCGCTCACTTTAATTCATAAAGGAGCTTATAACCAAGTAAGTGCTGCTTACTATGCTCTCGCGAGCGAGGTCAAGGTCCAAAACCTCAAGGTGAGAGACGCTCCGTTTGAAATCTACCTCAACGATCCTGCCGAAGTGATGGAAGAAGAACAACTTACCAAGGTGTGCTTCCCAATTGAGTGACTAAACCACCATTATTATTTAGCTTATATGTTTCCGTAATCTATTTGTTTAAATATGGTACACTCATCTTTGTCTGTATTTGCGTTCCACTTGAAAACAGATCTGAAATCGACCAGCCGCCTCTGTTTATAACGCTAAATTTAGATAAGAAAATTAGTGCCATTTGATTTGCCGTCGACGACAAAGGCAATTTCATACCACGTGTCAAATTTTATGTCTTAGAATGTACAGTAAAGTTCTGTACTATTTTTGTGATTTTGATTCGGTGAAAACATATTTTGTATCTTTTACACAAACTTGATTTTCACCATGAATGCGCCAAATATCGTTATACACCTCACTCCCCGCTTTCATAAATCATGCAGATCGAAACCATCGATGCCATCCACGGCCACGCAATGTTCACCACCGCCGCATACGAAGATGCTCCAAAGCTTTATCAGGCTTTGTGGGAAAAGCTGAAGGGTGTTACCATAGAGAACCCGTTAGTCGTCTTCCAGTGCTTTGATTCTCCTAGCCAGCTGTCGAATCCCACTCACCAGTATGTGTGCCTCATAGGCCAGCATTCTGCTCTCAAGCCTATCGGCGGCGTGAAACAACACGTAATTCCAGGAGGAAAGGCGCTCACTTTAATTCATAAAGGAGCTTATAACCAAGTAAGTGCTGCTTACTATGCTCTCGCAAGCGAGGTCAAGGTCCAAAACCTCAAGGTGAGAGACGCTCCGTTTGAAATCTACCTCAACGATCCTGCCGAAGTGATGGAAGAAGAACAACTTACCAAGGTGTGCTTCCCAATTGAGTGACTAAACCACCATTATTATTTAGCTTATATGTTTCCGTAATCTATTTGTTTAAATATGGTACACTCATCTTTGTCTGTATTTGCGTTCCACTTGAAAACAGATCTGAAATCGACCAGCCGCCTCTGTTTATAACGCTAAATTTAGATAAGAAAATTAGTGCCATTTGATTTGCCCTCGACGACAAAGGCAATTTCATACCACGTGTCAAATTTTATGTCTTAGAATGTACAGTAAAGTTCTGTACTATTTTTGTGATTTTGATTCGGTGAAAACATATTTTGTATCTTTTACACAAACTTGATTTTCACCATGAATGCACCAAATATCGTTATACATCTCACTCCACGCTTTCATAAATCATGCAGATCGAAACCATCGATGCCATCCACGGCCACGCAATGTTCACCACCGCCGCATACGAAGATGCTCCAAAGCTTTATCAGGCTTTGTGGGAAAAGCTGCAGGGTGTTTCCATAGAGAACCCGTTAGTCGTCTTCCAGTGCTTTGACTCTCCTAGCCAGCTGTCGAATCCCACTCACGAGTATGTGTGCCTCATAGGCCAGCATTCTGCTCTCAAGCCTATCGGCGGCGTGAAACAACACACAATTCCAGGAGGAAAGGCGCTCACTTTAATTCATAAAGGAGCTTATAACCAAGTAAGTGCTGCTTACTATGCTCTCGCGAGCGAGGTCAAGGTCCAAAACCTCAAGGTGAGAGACGCTCCGTTTGAAATCTACCTCAACGATCCTGCCGAAGTGATGGAAGAAGAACAACTTACCAAGGTGTGCTTCCCAATTGAGTGACTAAACCACCATTATTATTTAGCTTATATGTTTCCGTAATCTATTTGTTTAAATATGGTACACTCATCTTTGTCTGTATTTGCGTTCCACTTGAAAACAGATCTGAAATCGACCAGCCGCCTCTGTTTATAACGCTAAATTTAGATAAGAAAATTAGTGCCATTTGATTTGCCGTCGACGACAAAGGCAATTTCATACCACGTGTCAAATTTTATGTCTTAGAATGTACAGTAAAGTTCTGTACTATTTTTGTGATTTTGATTCGGTGAAAACATATTTAGTATCTTTTACACAAACTTGATTTTCACCATGAATGCACCAAATATCGTTATACATCTCACTCCACGCTTTCATAAATCATGCAGATCGAAACCATCGATGCCATCCACGGCCACGCAATGTTCACCACCGCCGCATACGAAGATGCTCCAAAGCTTTATCAGGCGTTGTGGGAAAAGCTGCAGGGTGTTTCCATAGAGAACCCGTTAGTCGTCTTCCAGTGCTTTGACTCTCCTAGCCAGCTGTCGAATCCCACTCACGAGTATGTGTGCCTCATAGGCCAGCATTCTGCTCTCAAGCCTATCGGCGGCGTGAAACAACACACAATTCCAGGAGGAAAGGCGCTCACTTTAATTCATAAAGGAGCTTATAACCAAGTAAGTGCTGCTTACTATGCTCTCGCGAGCGAGGTCAAGGTCCAAAACCTCAAGGTGAGAGACGCTCCGTTTGAAATCTACCTCAACGATCCTGCCGAAGTGATGGAAGAAGAACAACTTACCAAGGTGTGCTTCCCAATTGAGTGACTAAACCACCATTATTATTTAGCTTATATGTTTCCGTAATCTATTTGTTTAAGATATTCCAATTATTATTATTTTACTCTTATGCATTACCATTCAAATAAGTATTAAAAATTTAACCTAATAATAGTGATTTTTTCTATTTAATATTTTTGTGGGTTAAAGAGTAACCCACTTCAAAATAGATGTAGTATGTATCAGGTAAATATGGCGATGCCTAAATCTTCACAAACACTCTGGATGACGCTGCTAGGAAACAGATACAGCAGTTGTGCGATCATAAGTTGGCTTCCGACGCGAATATAAGGGTGATGCCTGATGTTCACGTGGGCGCAAACTGTGTGATTGGGTTCACGTCAAAGTTAACAAAATATTTAGTTCCTGATTTGATTGGAACGGACATAGGCTGCGGTGTGAGCCTGAATTAGCTCGGGTTCGCACTTTCTGATTCCTTACGCGTATAGTTCTTTACCGAATTGGATTAGTTTATAAAGGACAAGGTTCCAATCAAGACACAGACGCGAAACGTCTCAGCTGTTCAGGTCCAAGCCCCTTTCAAGCAGCTTTTTCCGAATTATAACTACAACACGTTTTACGAGGAAGTAACTGCGATTTGCAAATAACTGAATTTAACCGTTTACGACTCACTTGGAACACTCGGAGGTGGAAATCACTTCATTGAAATTGACGAGGGAGAACAACTCTGGCTCACCGTTCACTCGGGCTCTAGAGACTTTGGAAAAGCAATCGCTGAACACTACCAAAGTTAAACAGCAGATTTTGACTACGAACCCGAGAAACTCCTTTCAGAACTAAATAACGGAGGATAAATTTCACTCCCCAAATCATACGAAAACGTTTTCAAAGAATTCCTTAACACCAAAGTAGCCAAAAAACTAATTGATAAATTAATGTTACGCGTAAAAATTACAGCAGGAAAATCACAAATGGGATACCTCACTGGAAAACTGGCAGAAAATTACGTCCACGATATGAAAATCGCACAAATGTACGCATAACTCAACAGAAAAATGATCATGACATAATTATTGAAATTTTGCGATGAGTTTTAATAAAAATACTCGTTAAATAAGAGCTAAATTCACGATACACTTCCTTCATACATAGAATCAGTTCACAACTATATCGATTATGAAGATAATGTAATCAGAAAAGGAGCGATAAGAGCCCATTCAAAAGAAGCAGTTGTTGTTCCACTTAATATGAAAGCTGGAGTTATTTTAGGATTCGGTAAATCAAATGAAGAATGGAATAACTCAGCACCTCATGGAGCTGGTCGATTAATCCGAAGATCAGACGTAAATAAATATTTGTCACTTGATGAATTTAAAAAATAAATGAATGGGGTGTTTACAACGTGCGTAAATTAATATACACTTGACGAATCTCCAGGAGCGTACAAAAACCCAGACGAAATCGTTGAATTAGTTGGATAAACAATAGACATTGTATAAATATGCAAATCTGTTTATAATTTCAAAGCTGGAGGGGACTGAGATTATCTAATTTCAAATTATTATATATAATTAATTTAATTCATATTATAAAGTTGACCTCACATATCAAAGAAGATAATTGGTCTACCTGGTTAAGCGGCGCCACATTTTTCAGCTGGGAGAGGACCTTCACCAACTCTGTAGACATCAACCTTTTCCAAGAACATCGATTAGCACATAAGGAAGCTGTATTCTTAGTAAACTAATTTTTCATCGAAAGGCATCTTAACAACAAATGCTTCTTATCCTTCAGTTTTTGCTAAAGCTAAAACATCAGAAACGAGTTTTACAATTTTCTTTGTTTCTTTAGCATCAACCTTTAGGGTATCGAGAGCATATGCTCTGGCATTACCAATAATTGATTTATCAAAGTTACCTCCGCATTTAGCATATTCTTCACCTAAATAAGTGATGACTTGAGCTTACCATTCTAAGAACTCAGTAGCAACATAAACTACACCAGTTTTTGGCTTTGGTGGGATTGTACCGTCTTTCTTTGGCTTTACGGCATCAGTGTAACGATATTTGAGTCTTGCAATCATGCTTTAGATTTGTTCATAGGTGTTTTGATATTTGGCAAACTTGAACTGTTATTGATCTAAATATTCTTAGTCTAAAGCAGATTTGAATATTGTTTCTTAAAAGCCAAGGATTGTGTGGTATATTTCTTCAGCAATGTGAGGACATATGGTGGCAATCAATTGAGTTTAAAGTTTGATGAATTCGAATACGAGAGACTTAGCTGGGTGTTCATTTTCTTAATCACACGTTTTGATGTATAAGTCTCTTGCCTTGTTCATTTCGTTCATAAGAGTGATCATACCTTCACGGAATAAACATCTTTCGAATTATTTATTGCATCTAGCAGCACAATCGTAGAATTGAGCTTAGAAAATGAGATCTTTGGTAGTGTTGATATTTTCTCTTTCAACAGCCCTTGATAATATGGCTTGATCGATAGCAAGTAATTGAGTGAGTTTAACACCGGCTTAAACAGCAGTATCAGTCTTGAAGTTAGCATCATCATTACCATCACCAGCATCGGCTAAAGCATATCTAACGCCATCAGCGCTGTAAGTTTCAATGGATTGGATAGCAGTCATGAAGTTACCAGTAGACTTGGACATCTTTTTCTCGTTCAACATAAGGTGACCGTTGGCACGGATGCCACGTGGCCAGTATTCTGGGTTCTTTGACCAGACGGCGCAGTGGTTGTAAATGAAGAAGGTTAAGTGGTTGGGGACAAGATCTTTACCAGAGCAACGTAAATCGACTGGATAATAGAAAGTGAAGGATTGCTTGAGTTTTTGCATAATTTCGGTGTATTGCTTGTGTTTTTCTTGGATGGTGTCAGATAGATCAAACACGTAGTCGAAGAAGTCGTCATCAAGTAATTTGAAGTCAACTGGGCAGCCGTCACCGTATAAATTACTGTTTTGGAGTACGTCGGCGATGGTGTAGAAAGCGTTGTAAATGGTGGAGTCGCTGAGTGATTCGACAAGGAATTGTTCGTCCCATGGGATTCTGGTTCCGAGTCCGAATGTTCTGGATAAAGCCCATTGCTTGAGCCAGTCGAGAACTCTTTCGAATTGGCTCTTGACTTCGTCGTTATACGTATCAATTCTGGATAAGGCATCGAGGGCGGCTTGTTTCCACTTTTCTTCACCGTAGTCGATGAACCACTGGTCAGTTTTGGCGACGACGCAGACGCATCCGGAACGGGCGATGATTTCGGCTTCTGGTTCACCGTAAACGAAGGCCTGTCCTCGTTCAACGAGGTATGTTCTGCACAGAACTTTGCAGTCTTGAACTCTGTTTCCGGTGAATGGGCCTGAGATCATGACGCCCTCGTAGAAGCCCTTGGTGTAGCAAAGGTCCTTGATTTCCTTGAGGAGTTCCTTGTCATGTTGGGACTTAACGCCTCTTTCTTCGCACAAGCGGGAGGCGGCAGCGCGGCCGTACTCTGGGATCTCGATGATTTCAATTGGCTTGATGTTTTCGAGCAGCTTCAAGTCGATGTTGTACTCAGTGACGATGTTCTCGTTGTTGGTGAGAACGTCCTTGAGGGCTGCGTAGTCGTCTGGAGCATCAGATGGAACGGATGTGACGACACCAGTACCCTTGGTCATTGAAATGGTGAGTAATGGAAGGACTGGGATTTCTGGGTATGGGGTGAGTGGAGCGTGAACAATGCAGTTGATTAAATCCTTACCTAAAATGGTCTTCACGACGTCCATTTCGCCCATTGGCTTACCGTTGTTGAAGCCCTGGTAGGCCATGTTGTTCGCAGCGTGCTTGCTGGTAACAATGACTTTCATATCGCCAATTCTTATCAAAAGATATTCGCCGTCTGGCTTAATCCAAACGTTCGTTTGTCCACACATGGTTTCCGGTCTAAGGGTAGCACAAGCTAAGAAAACAGTCTCGTCAGCAGCAACTGAGCCGTAAACAGCGTTGTTGTTAACATGGCTTCTAAGCAATTCAGTTAAAACGATGACGTATTCCTGAACTTGGATACCTTCACCAGATAGTCTGTCGTGGTCCATGCATGGCTGGCCGTCGGCTGGAGACCAGATGGTGTTTCTGTTTCCATAAGTGATATAACCACCCTTCTTCAAAGAGTTCATTTATCATCTTACGAAGGCATCATAAACTGGGTTAGCATCACAAGTAATGAATGAACGTCTCCAATCTACACGAGCACCAAACTTCTTCATATCTTCTTTGCAGAGAGATGGGAAGAATTTAACCCATTGGTATGGATCAACAAACTTTGGAATGTCCTCGGCTTATACACCCATATCGAGTAAGATGTCATATTGCAATTTATCGCTAGATTTAGCAACTGCCTTGGTTTTCTTTCCTTTGAATGTACCAAGATTCAGTTCTTTCTCAACTTTAACGACTTCCTTTGGAGCTTCATCAACCTCTTCGACTTCTGGAACAACTGGTGGGCAGCCATACTTTTGCAATTCTGCTTGTAATTTTTTAGCAGCTCCACAAATTGGTTAACCAGTAACATGGAAAGCGAATGGGAACAATGTTTCATACCCATTCATTTAATGCCATCCAGCAGCAAACTCTGTCTTGGAAACAGTAAATAAATGGCCTAAATGTAAACGACCATTCATGTAAGGATATGGGAAAGTAACGAAAAATTTTTTCTTCGGATCTGATTTTTTGTAATTTTCTGGTGGGTTAGACTCAAATTGTTTGTCTTATTCCCACTTTTGTTACCATCTTTGTTCAATTTCTAATAATTGGTTCTTTGGTTCCATTAAATGAAGGAGAGGTGGTAAATATACATTTAAATTGATTTTATATTTAAATATATTAAAATGTAATATCAATTAAATGTACATAATTGTAAGTGGGGTAAGAATTAAGAGATAAATGAACTGTTAACAACTGTAATAAGTATCACTCAATCACGTCTAGTATTTTTTGAACTATTAAGAACCAAATTTTTCTTATTTTCTAATATTTCTAAAATATCAGTTATTTTTAATACAATTTAGTCTAAATCAAAGTTTTCTTAAGCTTTAATAATTGCTTTGCGTTCTAAATACGCTATTTTGTCGCTATTATCGTAAATTGCTTTCAATTCAGAAAAATACTTGTATAGTCGCTTCAAATCATCAGTTTTTTCTAGAGGAACATCATCTCCATTTTTTATCATTGAAATAAGTGAAAAATTCTTTTTAAATCGATTTTCAAATTTAGAAAATTTTTATCTAACTTATTCTGGTGTAAAATCTTAAAATTGAAGACGCTATATAAGTCCCCACTTACGCCCATGTATATCAACACAAGCTATTAATTAACCTTCTTCCCTAGCTGTCCACTTCATTGTACAATGTTTTGGTATCTGTTTTTAAATTACCTTTGAATAATATGTTTTACATTAGTTTGGTGTACCAGACAATTATGCTGCTACTATATTCCAGTTAGTACGACTATTTACAGTGTTATCTTTAACTGACTTAATTAGAAGTTCTTTTTCATCTTCAGACCACCTTTTGTATTTCATTTGGTGTGAAATATACTAAATATTCATACATACTAAATATTCAAAAAACTTACAAATATAATTACATTTATAAATATAACTAAAGTGAAACAAATATAACTAAAGTGAATATAAATAGTTATAATACTAGTAATTAAAGTCTGTTTTACGCATTATTTAAAAATTATATTGCTGTGAAACAGATGAAAAATCATAGTTTCATAAGCAGAATCTAGTGGCATAACTTCCATCATATCTAAATCATTCAACATTTTCATCATGAAGTTTATTCAAAACCCAGTTCATGTCACATCTATTACCTACGTCAAGATTCATAGTTTCATCTAAAATTAAACTTACTGTCTCTGGAAGCTGAAATTGTGCAAGCATTTAACTAGGTCTTTGTTCCCATTTTTGTTTCATTGAAAATAGAACTGCTGGTTTAGCGTCTCGTCCCTAAAATGGTTCTCTACCAGTAACACAAAAATATAGGCTGCAACCTAGTGAATAAACATCAGATTTATAACTGTATGGTTTATTTTATATAACTTCAGGGGCCATAAATTATAGTGTGCCTTTATCCGATTGCGCATATTTTTTTGATGTTGAACAACCAAAATCAATTAGCTTTATTAGTGATTTTTTCTCTTTGTTATCATTGTGTAACATAATATTCGCTGGCTAAACATCTCTATGAATTATACCATTTGTATGCAAATGATCCAAAGCCTGTGCTACTTAATAAAAAATCTTCAGTATCGATTTATAATATTGTTATAAAGCGTTTTTCGACCCTGTAAATATTCTATCATTGGTAATTCTCTTTTATACGTATGAAAACAGTGTCCCACCATTGGCAAATTCCATAACCATATTATATACGCCGTTTGTTCTAAAGTCGCCTAAATATTTAATGATATAAGGATGTGCTGGTACTGATTTGATTATTTTGGCTTCTTCAGTTATTGCATCTTAATCAACGAAATTGCATGGAATTTGTTTGATAACTACGTGTTTTCCGTCTTCTTTTCGTTTTGTAAGAACTATCCGGCATCCAGATGGCCGAATAACTAATTTGTGAGCTTCTTCATATTTTTCCATTCACAGGTGTGTAAAACAATATATTTTCGTTTATAGCGCATTTGTTATTCATTTTCATTTCAAAAGTATAATGTAGTTGGATAAGCAGCTTCATCATTTGTATTTGTCTCCTGCGAATCGGGATTATATTGATTAGTGTGTGATATGTAAGATTAGGTCCGTTTTGGGTGATCACAAATTAGATTCCGCAACCGTTTTTGAGGCTGCGTTTGCGATTTCTTACGATCATTCGTTTCCTGGTTCAGCGTTTTAGCGTGATAATCCTTTTTGTGTTGAGAATCAGCTTGTGTTTGTTCTAAAAGCTCTAGGTATTTACGCGGACGATCGTTTTGAGTTCGATCGCACTGGGAGGACGGATGCGAACGTAGCCTGCCTTGATTAGGTTGTTATTTTGAAGATCAGTTCAGATAGTTTCAGTTAGATTAAACAGCTGATGAATAAAGTTTTGATGCCTCGAATGTGTATAAAAAGTATTTAACATAAACAATTCTCGCCCCGTTTTGACTGCGTTTTCAGGACCTATCAGTTCCTTTTGGGCGTTTTAAGCGACGAAAGGGTTAAAATACTGAACAAAAAAGCTAAGTGCGTGGTCGGAACGCACGATTTTCGCAATCTGAGCTACGAAAACAAGGAGGTAGTGCGCACGGTGAACCACATACACGTGTTTAACACCATGTTGTATATTGGACGCAAAATAACAGTGATGGAGATTTGTGGGAAGGCGTTCGCGTATCATCAGGTGCGCTGCATCGCATCCGCGCTCCTCGAGGGGAATATAACAGAAGTGCTCCAGAAAAAGGAGAAAATCAAAAAACTTGTGCCCGGGGAAGGGCTCGTACTCGTGAAAGCAAAATGGGCCAACAATGAGCAAGAATGGGAAAGCGATAACACCGGAGAAGAATTCAAACGCTTCGTTAAAGAATAAACTATGCAATTCGCCGGATTCGCTCAAGAAAACACCGAATGGAACACTAAACAAAGCATCAAAACCATTAAAAAATGAAATAGTTACAATTGCGTTCACTATAGCCGCGACGAAGAATGATAACATGATATAATCGTTGAACTTGACAACTGAAGACCTGGAACATGAGCGAGTGATTTTTTTAACTTATATAGTAAAAATTTTAATTACTAGATTATTAATGGAAAATATGTAGAATTATAAAAATAATTATTACAATAATTAATTCATTTGCAATCCACTTCTTTTCAATCATGGAAGCTTTGAAAAAACTTTAATATGCTTAACAAAAATTAGATACCACAACTCAACGTATCAAGCTTCTTTTAGCTAGAATTTAATAAGTAGAACTAACTTCAGAATTAGAAACAGATGCTGACGGCGCACTTTCAGATGTTCACGATTTATTAACAACCGCCGAAGAATTGTAACTCTTAGCTGCAGTTTCATTTTATGATCGTACCGTCTTCTAGCTCACTGATGACTAACTCAATTAGTTAGATTAATTCACTTAAACAAATGTAAAACAAATACAATAACTTGAGAAAGAACTATAAATTAAAATGAAATAAAAAAGGTAAGACTTTTAGCAAGCTTAATTAACTCTTAAATAACGTTCACTGGCGAAATAAACCACTAATTAATTCCTTCAAGACTAAAAAGAAAACATGAATAATTTCAATAGCGAAATTGGCAGTGGAGTTCGCTAATTAAAAACAACTATGCTTGATATTAAAGAAAATCTTGATAAGGGACAAATAGCCACTAATGTTTTGGAAGAAAAAACGAAAGATAACATAGAAAATAACAAATTAGCAAATTCTAAGGTAAGATAAGCGGCAGCAGCATTAAAGAAAAACAAAGATTTAGTATTTATGGGAACAAGTTTAATTAATTTAATTGTACTTGTACTCATATTTATATTTGTGTGAGATTCACTATCGTTAATACTACTATTAATATACATATATATCAATTAGATAGTAATACCATCTATACTATCTATACTATCATAGATATTGATATTCAAACAGAACTGTTTTAGAGTCATATAATTTCTAATTTATTGTTTTAACATATTTTACACTAATAATTATATATAAGTCCATGTGGTCGTTTAGCTCAGCCGGTAGAGCGTTTGTCTGATAAGCAGAAGGTCCTGGGTTCGATCCCCAGAACGACCAAATTTTCATTTTTATATTAATAATTTATTTATTGCAAATCATAAAAGAAGACGTGAGATTTAAAATAACGAAAAATGTATCAAAATAAATATTGTAAATATAAGTTAAAAAATTTATTGTCTATTTAGAATGAAATTCAGATCACACACTTGTCTGATTCGCTGACGAGAACTTCCTCCTCTCCTTGAGCTTTGAGATATTTTTAGTAACCACCTTTCTTATAAAAGATGAAGGCCCATATTCCAAGACCAATTGCAATACAAGCACATGGAATAACAATAGCACATACTACTCCGGTAATGTCTTTTTTGTAAATTTCACCAAAACCATTAATTGTTGCCCAAACACCTGGTAAAACGTCGTGCACACCTAATGGGTGTCTCTTTTCAGCAGTATGTTCTGAGAAATTGAATTTGGGAAGATTGCTTGGTCCACCATGTGTTTGTCCGACTAGGAATATGAAAGAAAAGTTCTTAGCCATAGAAAGAGTGGTGACTTTAGAGTCTGTGCAACCGAAAAGAGTCGGTTTACGTTTTCCAGCTGGATCTCTTAAGTCATATCTTGAAGCAATAGCAGCAGCGCCTGGTTCACCGTTCTGGCATGCTTCATTCTTGTAATCATTAAAGCGAACAAATGATTTGAAAGCTTCTAAATCATTGGCTTTAGTTAAAACTTTATCAGTTATGCACTTGCGGGCTCCATGTTCATAGCTCCAGTAATTATTACCATCAGCTTCATTTTCAGCTTAATATCCAGAAATTATATATAGCTATTTATCAACTGGAGTATTCATAGAAAGATAGTAACCTTGGCTTAAAAGAGCTGGGGTTGCGTCCCAATGTTTATTGTTTCCTGGAACAACCTCAAGTGTAAGAAGAATTTATACATTATTTTAAAGAATGTACTTTTTACGACCTTCTGCGTCACATTTTGCACAGCTGGATATAACGTTATCTAATTTTTAGTAATCCAAAACAAGATAATTATTGTTATAAGTCCAGCTTTGTTCTTTTTCAAAGGTGTTGACCCAGTCTTCTTGTGTGAAAGACATTAAGTTTGATAATTAGCATCTAACCCATGTTAAAACACTTTTGCTGAGAACTGGTTCAACGAATTCAGAATACAAGGTTTCGTTGAATGTATGGAAAGTAGTTTCGAGAACAGCTAAGTTGTTTTCTTTACCAGCTTCATTCTTGTTATGAAGAATATAGAAGTCATCTATAGAGAAGAAATATGCTGGATAAGATGAGAAAGTTACTTATTAATGTTTAGTAACTCCCATATCAAAATTGAATAAATAGGTCTTTGCAATTCTAATAAAACCAGCATAAAAGCTTGTCCAGGTATCTTGTGAGAAGTAGATATCGTTTATTTCTGGATTAATGCGAACACTACCGGTACATCTATCATATTCTCCATTTTGTTTCTTAGCATTGTGCTTTTATTTATCATGGAAGAAACCTAAATCGTCCATATCACCTTAAGTGTTCATTAAATAGAAATCAATGAATGGACGTTTCTTTTCATGAAGGCTGTTATAACCATCAGTTAATCCTTGTAACCATTGGAATACAATTAAATTAACACCTTGCCACCATTTGTCTTGTGGATTGTCAGCAATTTATTTTTTCAAATATTCTATTTATTTGTTTGCGAGATCAACATACCAAGCATCCCATGCTGGTAAACCATCGATTGTTGTTTGATTTTAGTCATACAAAATGTTATCAAAATGCATTTCAATGAGCTTAGAAGTTATGTCAGCTTCAGCATAACCAGCCATATAAGCTTGCTTGGTGTCTGGAATAGCAGTTGATGTGTTTACTACTAATGCGTGAAGAGCCTCGGTTTCATTTCTGTCTATGAAGTTAACAGATACATCGCACTTGCTATCATACCCCTTTACCTTGGAAATCTTTTTATTGTCATCCATTTTATATGAATAGAAGACTGTCAATATTGGTTGAATAATTCCAATCATGTCCCATGAGGGGGTGTGGAAACATAACCTTCAATTTTTATTCGTTGATTATTATAACCCCACTCCTCCTTCATTTAATGTCATAAAAAGGTAAGTAAAAAACTGATGAAGTAACGAGAATCGCAGTTATCATTCCAGATCGTTGCAGACCATAGAAATGTGGTTTGTAGTGCAAAAATGCTTGCCCAGTTAATAAAATGCAGAAAAAGTGTATTGTTGTAGATACTAAATCTAAAAAAGCAGAAATAAGCGAAATAATGTGTATCGGTTGTAATATTTGTGTAAACAAATGTCCAAATGATGCTATTCGTATCATGAATTTGCCTTCTGCTCTTGATTCTTAGGTTTCATTTAGATATGGACCAAATGCTTTCAAGTTGCATCGTCTTCCATCACCACGTCCAGGTTAAGTTCTTGGTTTGGTTGGTGAAAACGGTACTGGTAAGTCAACTGCTTTGTAAATTTTGAGCAATGAATTGCAACCAAACTTCGGTGATTTCACCAAGAAAATGAATACCGACGACATCATTAAGATTTACAGAGGTACTGAATTGCAGAACTATTTCTCTAGATTGTATAAGGACGAATTAAAGGTTGGTCTCAAGATCCAATATGTTGACCAAATCACCAAATCCGACAAGGCTGAAGAAACTGTTGAAGACATGCTCAGAAAATACAAGAAGAAGAGCGAAGCCAAGTACAACAGACTTATCTCCCAAATGCAACTTGAGGGCTTGCTTGAAAGACAAATCAACCAGCTTTCTGGTGGTGAACTGCAAAGATTCGCCCTTGTGTACAATGCCATCAAGGACTACTCCGTTTACTTGATTGACGAGCCATCTTCCTACTTAGACGTTAAGCAGAGACTTATCGCCGCCGAGATGATCCAAGAGCTTGTCGCTGACAACAGCGAGAAGTACTGCATCGTCGTTGAGCACGACTTAGCCGTTCTCGACTACCTTTCCGACTACTGCTCCATCCTCTACGGTCAACCAGGTGTCTACGGTATCATCACCCTTCCATATGGTGTGAGAGAAGGTATCAACGTCTTCCTCGAAGGCTACATCCCAACCGAAAACGTTCGTTTCAGAGAAACCCCAATCAAGTTCCACGTTCAACAAGCTCAGGACACCCCACAACAACAACCTGAAAAGAAGGGCAAGAACGACAAGAAGGGCAAACCACAGAAAGACGAAGGCTCAGAAGAAGAAATCGTTGAAGCCGAACCAATCCTCTTCAACAGATACCCGAACATGACCATCAAACTGGGCGAGTTCGTCCTCCACATCAAAGACGGAAACTTCTTCACTCACCAAATCACTTTAATTTTAGGTGAAAACGGTACCGGTAAATCCACCTTCATCAAGACCATCGCTGGCGCTCGCGGATACGACCCAGTCTATGAAAACGAAAACGATCACATCCCAAGCCTCGCCATCAGCTACAAGCCACAAACACTCAGCCCAAGCTACGACGGATCCGTTCAAGACATGCTCAACGAAAAAATCCCATCCACCTTCACCAACAGAGGATTCTAAGACGCTGTCGTCACCCCACTCAACATCAAGCACCTCCTTGAAAGAAGCGTTAAGCACTTATCCGGAGGTGAACTTCAAAGAGTCGCCACCATCTTAGCCCTTGGTAAAACTGCCGATTTATACTTGATCGACGAGCCAAGCGCATACTTAGATGCCACCCAACGTCTCATCGTTGCTAAAGTCATGAAGAGATTCATCAAGAGCACTGGAAAGTGCGGATATATCGTCGAACACGACTTCCTTATGTCTCTGTACTTAGCCGACAGAGTTATCCTCTTTGAAGGTGTCCCAGGGAAAGAATGTACTGCCAACTCTCCATGCAGTCTCGCCGTCGGTATGAACAAGTTCTTGAGCTTCATCGGTGTTACTTTCAGAAGAGACCCAGAAAGCCTTAGACCAAGAGTTAACAAGCCAAATTCTGCAAAGGACAAAGACCAAAAGATTACTGGTTTGTACTTCGCTGATTTTATGGATGAAGAGTGATTCTAATTTCAAATATAGAAGTTACTACACTTATTTGGGTTGTATCTTTTTGATGCTATATATACCTGTAATAATTTGTTATACTCAGCTATAATTCACTAAGTATATTATGTCCAATATTCGATTACATGTAATTAATGTTTTAACAGTGGTGTATTTTGTCACACTAAAAAATGTGTGTGAATAATATGTGTGCTCACACACAATAAATTCTTTTGTATAATTAATTTATTAGCATATAGAAGCATTCAGGTCAAGTATTTTATTAATGTTTATGTGAATTTGATGTTAATGTAAACTTCATGTAAATTTTCATCTTCATTCATATTGAATTTATATATTATAATATAATTAACTATATTGAAATAACATCTACCACTCCAGATGAATATGAATGAAATAGATGAAAGTTCAAGCGATCTAAGTTTAATACCAAGCATTTCTGCTATTAACACTGATTTGATGGAAAGATTTTCAGAGCCTAGCGAAGAATGTTATATATTTTAAAATAGCATAGTTATATCTGGGACAACAGATATTGATGCTCAAGATTCTCAAGTGGATATATTTGATGAAAATTTGGCGTTGATAGACAGTGACATAAGGAAAAAGTTACTTGATAGGTGTTAGAAGCAGTATAACAATAAATCGTCTTTGTATAGCAGGAGATCGTCTTAAATAAGTTAGTGAATTCGCGTTTATCTATTACATTTAATTATATCGCTTATTATACAGTTTATCCACTTCAGATGAATATTGAATTTGAAAATGTTGAGTTGGATAATTACTTATTATCTGACGATTATTTTCCGGAGTCTTAGTAGCAGGATTAGAAAGCTTGTTTCCCCTTTGGCGTAATATTTCAGCCCTTTATCAAGCCCGGAAGTGTTTAATAGTGTAAAAAGTGCGATTGTGGTGCGTACACCAGCCAATACTAAATCCAGCTTGACTAGTAATTCTAGTGCCCATTTTGCAGCAAATTAGACTCAAACATCTCCATTCCATCCACTGACACGATTGACATCACTTAATAGAGCGTTTTCTGGTAAGATCCGGTGCTGATTCTAACGATTGACATCACGAATCCCTCCGGATTCGACTTTATTCAAAAATACTTCAGCGAGAACGAGTTTGCTCAGCTGAATTAAAACGTTCCAAACCTCCGTTTGGGCTTCGTTTTCTTCGGTGAGCTCACTCACTACCTGAACGTGACCAAAAACGGACTCAGTTTAATCTCAATTATTGACTTGCAATAAATTCCACTTACAGTTCCAAAACTAGATTCGGTGATCGATTTGTACACGAAAGCATTCACAAACGCAAAATTCAGAGAGCAAATACTCTCACTTCCACATTAGACACGCAGCCTTGTCCAGGCGCTTCACTTCACGTGCTTACTACTAAGGCAATGCGATAAATCACAGAACAAATAATTAGGCGGGCTGTTCTCGTTCGTAATCGCATTCGGACCAGACGCAAATGTTCAAATACACAGAAATATGAAAGACTTCGACCAATAATACCCAAATATAGACGCTGTTCAATGCATGCTGCCAGATGAACGCTTTCAACTTCAAATGCAACCCGTGATCAGCAGAAACTACACATTCGATTTCTTCTTCCAAACAGACGAATTTATAGACGCAATAAACTTCATGCAAATGTGCCAATATGGAGGACAAATCCATCTATTCGAAAGCTCCTCTAACTCATTCTTCAAAGAAATTAAACATAACCTATTTAGATTCAAAAACAGATTGGTAAACATCAACTTTAAAGTAGTTAGCAGCCAATAGCTAGAAATTCACCAAATCACAGGACCAGGCTTTAAAATAAAAGATAATATAGTATACTCTCCAAGCTGCTAAAAATAACAAATATTCGGGACTGTTCTTGGACCTGTGGCTTAGTAACTGGAAAAATAACAATCTAAAAAGAAATTATAGAAAATACAAATAGAATAAGATATTACAACAAATAAAACAGCATATATTTAAGCATAAATTAGCTTCACAACTATGCTAAATGAAACATATATAAGAGTCATCACTGTTATGATATAAACAACATCTGATTTTCGGTAACTTATTTCTCATTTCAACATTGTACCAAAGTTAATACTAATATAATAAATGGCAGCAATTGGCGCAACACCTGCTGTGGTTTAAGATTCAAAAAATACTATGCGAATATAAGGAGGTTTCTTTGAAGTTATTTAAGGTACAAAAATTGCTACAAGATAATATATTCAAAATTTAGACTGCGAAAATCATGTTCCCGAAAATCAAACTGAATTTATTAAAGGAATATTTAAACTATTTAGAAATGACATATTTTGCACAACAAAAGCTGATTTGCGCACAATTTGTGTCTGTAAATCCTTATATGGCAATTTATACTAAATTTAAAATTTAGTTTGCCCTAAAGTATTTTATTGCCCAATAGGAGAAACAGGTTACGAGTAGGGATCATTAGATTTAAGACTACTAAGCTATAATTAAGGTGAATCCAAAATGAGATCGAAACGAAAACATTAAATTGCAATAGCACTTAGTCGAAATCTACACAGTATATTAATAATATTTGATGATAGAGATAAACACAGTACAGTTAAAGTAGACGTAAATAAAATTTCACATCATTCTAAGCAAATGAGTTAAAGATTTGATTAACAGTTATCATTTTCTAGTACAATGTCTCGTGTATTTCCAGTAGATTCACTAATTGAAGATACTTCAGATTCATCCCCTACTTCTGTATACCAAGATTTTGATCCTTCGATATTCTAGGATTAAACTACTATTTTATCTTAAGCTAATGTGGTAGAAGTTATTGATTATTTTTCTAGATGCTTTAGAATTGATAAACGAGATGTAATGGTTGTACGAACTAGTATATAGTTGGGGGTGGTGTATTCAATTTTATTTGAAACTGAATACGAAGGTGAAAATACGTTCGAGACGTGGGTAGACGAGCTATTTTATGTATGAACAAAACAAAAATAAATGTGAATTTATTAATATCTAATTTCAATATACAATCACTTACTAATAGTTGACGATTTTCGCAAAGCCTGATTAAAATTTTTATTTATCTTAAAATCAACCTTTAGTGTCAAATCCAAACAAAAATCATCATCTACAGAAATAATTTCTGAATCTCGATGTGAATTTAACTACCATTTTTTAAAAATGTAGCATTCATCAGCTTATTCAGAATATTTCTCTAAAAATTCTGTATTATTGAAGGAAATCTGTTATTGAATCAATAAGTTTTCAGAACTTTCATTTTCTAATTCATTGTTATAAGAATTCATTTCTGTGGAGTGTGAGTATATATATTCAATTCTGTAGATAAAAATCATAATTATATAGTTAATTGATTTAGTTTTTAAGATCAATAAGTCCCAATTAACATGGTTTTAATATACATATATTCATGCAAACGTTATGTAATAATATTATATATTTTAATGTTTACTGTTTAATTGGCTAGAATTCAAAAAGATACAAATTCAATAATACTGATGTACATTATCGGAATCAATTATTCTATTATATATGTACTTTTTAACTTATGTTTTATTGAGTACAAGATAAATAACGTAGATTAGTATTTTAGTACAAAATCATAAAACTAACTTCATTCAACCATTTATTGAATAAAACTCTCCAATCCTTACTCCCCTCCTTCAAACATTAAACAATCTATTTATCCTTCGTGTTTTGATTTTTAAACAACATATACCGCCCTTTTATCTATCTAATAACTTCTTCTTAAAGCGTCAATAGCTTTCTTTACATTTTGTTGCTACATAATGTTAGAAATTTTGAACTTAGTTCTTTTTATTGTTTATATCTGATCCGAATCAGAAAATTCTATATCTGAGCTGGACTCCCTCTTCAAATAGTTCTCATCACTCACTATGCTTTCTGTTATTTCAAAAGAATTTAATTTGTTTTCTATTTCATTTGTTATGGACATTTTTCTTTCATAAGGATCAAAGTAAGAGTCTTCAGCCATAGACATTGATCTAGATAAAGAAGATTTTTTCGTATCAGCAGGAACGTTATCATATTAATCCGCCATATAAATAGAATCGTCAAGTGATACATTTTCGTCTAGATCGTCAATAACCACAACAATTTGGGTTAAATTTTAGCTTAAAAGAACAGCTATTGAATTATCAGTAATTTTATTACTAATGGCAAATTTAGATTTCATACTTAATAAACCTACATTTGGGGATCCTGTATAGTTTTTGGTTGTGTCACCTCCTAAAGGACATATATATGTTATTGGTGAAATAATATTTATGAGTTTTTACAGCGAACCATAACGAACATTATGCATTGCCAATACACGAAAATCTATAGGTACATTGTGGCGTAATAAGTCTGAATTCATTAAGCTAAATATGCTTTTGAATAAAACCGTAGTGTTTTTAGAAATTGTTGAAATAGTGAAGTTTTATTTATTTATAAATAATTTTAGTGTATTGTATAGTTAATCACGTACATCAATAAAACCGCCAGATATACGTAAGCATTCATCTGTTTCCTTAATTATTTTCGGCATCGCGGCCTACGCTGCTAGTTAAGCCAATAACACTAATTTTGTTGTCATATGATACTTATTTGAGTTACTTGAATCGCCGGTTTACATTTAAACTGTTATTATACGCATATAGCACTATTTTTAAAAATCTGTATATACAAATTGTATTTGTAAGTATTATGGTCCTGATAATTTTGTTTTAGGATTTAGTCCGAAGGCTATTGAATAAAATGTTTTGCTGTTGGTGAATGGGGCATAAAACAAATTTTCAGAAACTTGAAGCAATTTTCCATAAACTTCTTTTATTTGATAAGCTTTTGAAACTATTTTCAAATTAATGTTTACAAGGCTTTTTTCGAATTCAATAAGTGCGATTCCGAATTGGTACTCAAATGATGGATTTTCGTCTTGATAATAGTTGAATGATCCGAATCTGCAGAGTTATTCGTAATTTGATGCATCGATGAATTAGTTCGATTGAATAAAAATATGAAAGGCGAAGTTGGATTCAATGCTATTTTTGAGGTCATCGAATCTTGTTTCTGGGATGAAGCTTTATAAGCAGTCAATATTTGCGTGATCGTTTGCTGTATCGCTGATATCTCGAACATTATCTATGAGTTCGTCAGGCCCGAATGCGATAAAGTAGCAAACGAGTCCTCCACATGATTAGTCAGGGTTCTGATCACTTTGTAGCATTATGCTCGAGGCCATTTCAAGCGCCATTCTGGAGCACCTCGTGTCAGTGTCCAGGTTGAATAATTACGTTTTAAACCTGGAGCTGTTGAAAAGTTGTTTGTAAATCTCGTACGTTTCTGTGAAAAGAGGAACTTCAAACTCGTAATTTGTGAATTCTGGGAAGGATAGCATTTAAAACGGGTCAGGAATAATATAGTGGAACTGGGCGCCAAAGAAACAGAATTGTACACGGAGACCCTCGATTTACTCCATCAGATTCTTGAAAGTGTGCCTCCGAAAGTGCGATTTTATCATCTCAAATCCACTTTACTCTGTAATATCAATCACAAACAGCATCAATGGATTCTGGTAATACCTGCACTAAATCGCGTAATCATTAACCGATGACTGCGGTATTTGACGAGTTTAAACAGTTTTGTTGCAAAAACAACATTGAACATAATCGTTCACAATTTTACAATACATGTTTACGTATGCGCCGCAGTTCGCACATTTCGCAAATTCTTATTTAGACTCTTTTGGGACATCCGGATCCGCGACGAAGGGTTAAAATACCAATCCATACGGTAAGCCCATGTGGTCCTCTTATTGCTTTATTTATGGATATATCTCATCTGTTTACCAAACGCTCTGCTTATCATTAGATTTGACAGTACTATTGTTACTACTTAAAAGATCGTCAACATGGATAGATCTGTTTAAATTTTACATTTCAAGAAGTGGTTACATTCCAATATTTTATTTATATATTTCACAATAATATTATAAATATATTTAAACAAAGATTATGTCTCTCTAAGACAATGTGAATTCATCATTTGATGAACAGCAAAACCAATAATCTTGTAAGGGTTATAAAATAACTAATATTAAATAAATACTATATCAAGAAGATAGGGATTAATTAAGTATTGGTAAATTATAAATAAATGTGTTTACTTAAACATTTTTAGTTATTTTCATTCACATTCTTTTCCCACTTTTTGCTCTGTTGGCTTTTGCACCAATTCCATATTTTTCAGTAGCTTCAAACTGTTAAACTACTTCCTCCATTTTATTACCAACAGCATCAAAAAGCTTTTTATTTTACTCCATGAGTATTTTAATCTTTTTCTCAACATTTTTCAATTCTCCAGTCACATTTTCTTTCTCTGTACTAAGTTAGGTTATTTTCGATTCTAAAACAAGTTATGCTTTTTATTTGCTCATTTATTCTTACAATTCCAATTATTTATGCAAATCGACAAATTATTTTTACATTTCTCCCTTTCTATTTTCAGTTCTGTCTAAAATATCTTTTTCTTTCATCATTTGAGTCTTCAGAGCATTTTATTCTTATTTAAACTAATTTTATTGAGCTGCTATAAGGGTTTCAAGTTATTAATTTTCTAAATTTACTTTTGTTAACTCTTCTAATTTTTGTTTGTACAAAACTACCAGTGTTTCACCTTCGTTACAAATTTTAAGTGCTTTAGTTACAGCTACATTTGTTAGAACTGGAAGCATTTTCATTGCAGTTTATGTATATAGCGATTATTTGATTACTTTAGAAGCGGATTTCCCGGTTTAAATACGTTTTTATGACGGTGTTGATTTTATATTAGCTCTAGCATGGCGTCCCGAAGATTCTAATTTTTATTTCATTAACTATACGGATGAAGTTTTTTAAGCAATTAGTTAAGTAAGTTAACTCATTTGCTACTCCATTTCTCGATCAATTACAAAAGCTTCACCTAAATGTTCCCATATTTCACGTGATTGTGAAGTCAAACTTCCACTGATTTTTGAAGTAACTGCTTCTAAAAGTATTTTCTTAGTTTATATTAAATAATTTGTATATTATTTTTGCAAAATAGCTTATTGGCGGATTTAATATTATTGGTCACGAGCCAGCTTTAGGTTTTCTTAGTATTATTCAACAATTTATTATCTATCTGGAACAAAAGGCTGATCTGTTCCAGTCTGTTCAATCATATTTTTGAATCTTGCTTCTAGCTCATCAGGTTTTGTTTCGTATGGAAGTTTACAATACTCTGATAAGTCTGTTAATTTTCGATATAAGTCTGATGTATCATTTTTAACTTCAGCCACAGCTTTCCTGGTAATTCTAAATTTCCTGGTAATAATAGCTTTTTACTATTCTTTAGCCTACAATATTTACTCAAGTAAATTAGCAAATTTTTCATGATAAACGTCATGAATTGCATCTCTTTCTTGATTTTCTTAAACTATTAACTAATAACCTAAATTATAAACATCTTATTGCATTGAATCTATTTATTGAATAGATTTAAGAGCTTCAGGATTTAACATAACTGCTAATGATCTAGTATCAATTTCTTTGGTTGTTTACTTGATTTTAGGCTGTAACATATTGTCTTACATATTTAAGTTTTACTTTGTTATAGCGAAAAATTATTAAAACTTATTGCTTTGCTGATTATTGTATACCTTGTATTACAGTAAATTATCTTATAAGTTTGTATACATACGGTTCATCAAAATTATTAAATCATCAACATGAATTCCCATTGGTGCCATTTATAATGACAATTCTCCATAAGTCAATATTTTACCTGATGTCTTCTTAGCTCCATAAATAACCTTGGAATATTTATCAAACATATTATTCAAATCAAATTTTGATTTAGTGAAGGTTTTCATAACAGAATAGTTAAGATATGCCTTTTAAATAACAGACATTATTTCCATTACGTTATTAGCGTACTCGGAATTGTTCTCTCCTTATAATATCTTCATCATTTATTTCATTTATTATAATTTTTAATTATTTGCAAAGCTTTCTGTTGCACGTCTAGCTGTAAAATCAACTAAACCTAGTATACCACAAAGTACCTAGAGTATTTGAGGTTAAAGGGCCTGTTGAATATTAGTTACAAATGGGTTTAATGCTGGATTTTTCTTGCAGTATGGACTTAGCAAATCTGAGATATAGTTCCCATGTTTAAGGGATTGCATAAAGTTAATAAACGATTCATTTAGCTCTGTCATAGATGATTAAGATATTGATGGAAGTTTAAGATCGAATTTTAACTTATCAGCTACCGTTTGTGTTCTGATCTTCAACTATTTATGCAAGTATTGCAAAACGAATATTTTGTAATTATTTCCTATTGTGTTGGAGAACCAGAACTTCAGGAAATGTGTTGATTCTTTCAGCGATTGAATTGCGTTTGCAGTAAGAAGGCCATCAAGTGGTTATTCGTCGAGCATAAGGAAAATGTTTTGGCTGAGCATTTTCTTTTGCAGTCCTTTTTTCTCGATGATGCTTCTTTGGAAGTCTTGTTGTGCTTTTGCGGTTCCGTTTTCTGGCGGCACCATTTCTTCGATTCTTTGTTCGAATCCTTTTTTCATGAATTTTTCAGGTTCGGTGAACATGGTGGAGAGTGAGCACATTTGTTCTCTGTCCGCACCGCTGAGTGCCATGAACAGTGTTTCGAGCCTGTCCTGCTCAATTTATTTTTAACTGAGTATAATCTGGTATTTGATGAAGCTCCACTGATTCTGTAGTTCTTTCGTTTGCCTTGTCTGCCTCACGGTGGAGTTGATGTAGATCGAGTCCAGCTCCAACTGCGTTAGCGATGAGCTCATAGTGGTGTAAAACTTCTGTTATTAATCTAATTCGTAGAATTCCTGCGAGATTCCAAATTAACTGTACACGCCCTCTGAACCGTCGGCGTTCATTCCAATTCTTGCGAATTCCATTTCCTCTTCGTAAAGGGGGAATAGTGAAACATGAATGCGCCCGTTCGCAGAGAAGCAAGCTGATTCCGAGCTCGTGTGCGAGATTTGCTTGAAGAAGGGCCTTATAAGTTGCTTTCTGTGGTCAACGCCTATTTTTGCCCTTTAAATTGACATTATTATGTCCTGGTAGGACACCGGGAACTGCGGGTCATAGGAGATGAACGGAACCGCGTACGTGTTCAGCGGGGTCTCAAACTACTACGCGAAACTGGTGTAACTGCTACTTTTGTCCTCGCTCTTGTCGTCCTTCTTCTCCATTTTCTTTTCAATCATCAGATTTGTTACATGCAATGGCCAGATCTCAGAAACGAACTCGCCCTGCAAATCCATCTACGGTTTCATCGTTAACGGAGCTGTCTGCAAATTCTACTTCACAAGCCTCAATTCAGTCTCATTCAATAACGTCTAGAAATAGTCAACCTAAATGTTCTAATCAAAGTCCTTTATCCTCATCTTGGTTTTTTGAGCGTACTACCTCAGCTTTTCCATGAAATAAATATTTTATTAGAATAAACCCTTGCGCTCAGACTAATTAGCAGACTAAACCAATGCAGCAGCAGTTAATAACTCCAAAGAGTCTCTAAGCTACAAGGCTTTTTGTATTATCAGTTTGACTTTTGTTGTTTCCAGGATATTTACTTAGTCATTCATATCCTTAGTAGTTGCTACCTACTTTTTTACAAAAGCAACATCAGATGATTCCATATATACAAGACCGGGGAATACTAATTCTCCATCAGTTTCTGATATTTTAATCTTTTAAATCTCAAACACAAAATCTAGTAGTTATTACAATTTAACACCAGATTCATACTGCCCTTGTCCAAGAAGGTTAGCCTTCAGTGCAGAATACCTGAAAATACTCTCAAAGCACATTAATAGCATCAAAATCATATCCAGTTGTTATTAAGAATATTATTTCAATTATACTAAAACTGGGTGAGGGATAGAGTTTATATGTTCGACATGACCCATTTCATTTAAGAAAAAGCCAAACTGTAAAGAATCCGACTTATTTTATTGTGTTCCTCTATAAATTGGTTAGCTTTCAAGCATTATTGGTTGGGTATCTTGATTAATTTCATTCAAGTAAGTTCTTATTATTGACATATATCCTTTGATTTGGGTTTATGCTGAAAGTTTTTTGACTTCTTCACAACATTGTTTCTATATTGTGGTTGTTTAGTATTGCGATAAACAAAAAGTAACTAAATCATTGAGGTCTTTTTGTGAAAATTGTTTAATTCGTGTTTAATAATCTATTTACGCTTGGTGAGCAATGTTAAACAACCAATCTTCACAATTCCAAAAATACAAACTTGACATTGTTGATGAACCTTTCGAGATATTATCAGTATTAGATTAATATTTATCTTCAAGTCTAAACATATCATATTAATCAAATATTTCAACATTTTATTCAGATATCTCTTATGAATCATCTAAATTACCTTAATAAAATTACGATAAAATAGCAAAGTTAGCACCAATTTAAGAACAACGTAAACAGCACGTTTTTAATTTATTTACTGCATTTTCGGTTTATGCTGCACGCAAATATATTCCTATATAAGCAGGTACGAGTTTGGAATATACTGGACCTATTTATTCAGTTGACATTGATAAAATATCTTCAAAACTTGGTAAATTTTCTTGAGTTAATGCTAGTTAATCAGCTTCTACTATATTTTAAGATGAAAGCAATGTAATTAAATGTTATTAAGAATAAGAATCGTAGCTAAATAAGTATTTTGCAGAATATGGATCTATCGAGCATGAAAAAGGTAAATTAGAGCTTAACGCTTGTTTTCCTATAATGGATCTATAATCTGGTTTTTAAATATCATTCGTTAGCTTTAATCTTGAAAACATAGTAATTACATTTTCGTCAAGGTCTGAACCTTGCACATATTTGGAAAGTCTAACAGCAGCAGTGTTTAAAGCCTTTTACATTAATAATTCTTTTGAAAATACTTTTACAGAGAACAAATGATTGATTAATTACGCTATTACTTTCAATGGAAGTGGAAGTTCTCCAACTCCTTCCCACATATCAAAACAACTTTTTTATGATAGTTAATCCAGTTATATTTTAGAGGCTTGATCAGCGCAAAGCAAAAGTTCTCGTATACTTAAAACTTGGCTCAAAGTCTCTGTTAATATTCCAGGTTCATTCTAAGATATACCACCTCCAGCAGGGCACATTAATCCAACAATGGACGAATATAGTCTTTCTCTGTACTAAGAAGTTTGACCTTCAACTTAATGTTTAAGATCATCATCATTCTTTATTTTATCTATTGATTATTAAACCAAATTAGTAATACATGTTTAGTTTGATAATAAACCAAATTAAGCCAAGTGTCTTATATTATGAGATAAAATAAAAGCTTCGCAGGATAATTCTCTGTACTATGAAATATATGTTATCAAATCTTCTAAAATTACTTCTGAAATTGATAATTATATAGAACTCTTTTATTTACTTAAATAGGTTTTGTAACTTTTATAGCATAATTGTCCATTTGGTCTAGGTTGTACTGATTAAAATGCTTTAGGATATGATTCACTTATGAATATTGAATGTATTTCTTTTGTTAGAGCCTCCATTATTTTAGGTATTTTTGAAACCAATTTTAAGTGTTAATCAAATCCATAATAATTTAACGCTTCATCAACGTATATAGGTATTTCTCCTGGTTAAATCTTACTGATCTTCTTCTCTTAAAACTAGATATTGATTAATGTTGACATAGTAGCATTAGTATAAGCTAAATATTATGATTAACTTTATAAGAGATGAATTGGACAATTAATTTGTTTCAACGATTAAATAGAATACTCAGCAGGTGAATATTTTTCATTCAAATCAATGAATTATAATTTTTATTCTTGATATATTGAACTATATTTGGAGAAATCAATATAATAATCTGGTCTTTACTTAATTGATAACAACATTTATTAATAAGTTGATGATAATAATTCGCTGTTTGTTTCGAATTAAACAGATTATAAAAGTAATGATACATTTTTGTACTTCTCTTCCATTAATTAAAGTTCGTATTTTAAACATTAATGCACGATTAATGACACATTTATATAATCCTTAAAATCTATTGATTTATATTTTCTTTATTCATCTTCATTAAGACTTTCAAATAAATCGTTGTTTGTTTTATCTCTAAGATACTTAAATGCATCCATATTTTTCTAGTTTTAGATTTCTACTTTAATTTTTTCAGATTCTCTAGCAGCTTTGATTAAATAGTCTCTTTGCATCATTTCACAGCATTTATTTATGTAATTTGTTAATGACAAATGATCTTCATATAATATTTGGTTAACAAATTATACGGCTTAGTTAAATACTATTTTTTCTCCTGCTTCATTTACAACATTGTTATCTTCAACAAAATAATTTCCAGAATCAATAAATTTACCTTATTTTCCCTAAATAAATTGCAGCCATAACTTTTAGAGTTAAAGGCAAGAGTCATAACCAGGTTCTGTTTTAAAATAAGTTGCAAAACTAAATTCTTTTTCATTTTTGAAGTATATATTTTATTTATCAGTCATTCTAATTTAATCTAATATTTGTTTCAGAATAACAAATGTATTTGATATAACAACGCACATTTTAGCATATAATATGTTCATGTCCACAAAACGAATATATTCAGAAGCCTAACATAGTTATAATAACCCTTATGAAGCGTTGACTTCTTTTTCAATGGCTTAAAATTTCTTTTAAACTTATGCGTTTACAAATTTTTTGCTAAGTGTTTCTCTTTCAGAGGGAGAAACGGCAGAAATGAGACCAAGAATGACGCCGATTTGTTCATCTGGGCTAATACCAGTTGAGATATCAAATGAGCGCAGGCAGTCTTTCCAAACGTAAATTTACTTTTCTTGTGTTTATTTTTGCATTTTTCCTTAATTAGATTTGGTGAATCCAAAGGTGCTTCTGAATTCGTTTTGTATTTCTTCTGGGTAGTTTTTGCCTTCCATTTCGAATACTTCGTATTGGAAGTCCTTTAGGACGCATTCTTTACTGAGTTCTTTGCCCGCTTGTAAGCACTCAACCAGGTCCTCGTTATTGAAGTTTTTGAGGCCTGCTGCAGCGAATCCGGGCACCATTTTACCGAGTTGTTGGAACTGGAACATTGCTTGTTGTCTCAGTTTCGAGCAGGTGGCTTCTTTCTGAACGTCCCTTCCGTATATTTTGTTCTGGTCCCTGAGGTTTTCAACGCTCAGTTTTACTACCTGGTTTACTCCGTACGGATCCGATTCTCCGTCAATTCTCTGGGCGAGTTCTTGTAAGTTCTGAGGTATTTTCGTTTCAAACAGCTGAGTGAAGTCCAATTCGGTTGAAAAGGAACTGCAAATTTGAATTGAGGCGATGAACTGCTCCGACCTGAACTGGAGACCGGGTTCGAGGAGGAAATCGATGCTCTCCCTCTTGAGGATCTTGCTTATGAGCTCCTGCGAGGTGTAGCTGAACTCTACCATCTACTTCGCCTTCGTGAAGGACTTTTAAATTAACTCCTTCCTGCGCGTGAGACCAATGTGCAAAATCTGGGAATACACCTGCTCAATGAAGGACAGGCTCTTGTTGCTGTGATATACTGAACGCATCAAATCTTCCTTTGTTATGAAGGAGTCGTTGGACTTGACCAAACTGCCCGGAAACAGCTTCTAAACGTCCTGCTGAATCTAATTCGGTATCTTCACAAAGGCAGCTGAAGCTGTAGCACACAACCTCTCTATCAAATTTTTAGTATTCGCCTTTAAACCCAAAATTTCAGCTGTAAACTTTTACAATTTTTCAACGTTAAACGTACGAAGATGCTGCCTCCTGATGTGGATAAACAGCGATTACTCAAGAGTTTACAACATTTGATAATACTTCAAGTTATCCTGCAACATAAACGAAATTGTCGAAGGCGCATCTGGAATGGGAATTTGTTAATTCTACATTATCTCAGACTCCATAATATCACCCATAAACGGTGGAATCGCTGGCAAATTCTTTTAATTATCAGCTTCTTTCTCAAAAAAGTCAAGCATAAGAGTTCGCGCATTTTATACTTCCGGAGTTTTGAACTCGCTTTAATACTCGCTAACTAAACGAGATACAGTAGTGTCAAAATCAGATTGTTCAATATGCTGGCCTGGTATCACAGTAAAATCTTGAGTTTGCAATGATGGTAATACAGAAGGACTCATAACGGATGCCGTTGTTTAGGCCATGCATGCCTGTTTATATTCACGCAGTTAATTTTATAAAAGTTAACGTTGCTTTTAATCTTCTATTTTGAATGCTTCCACAGTACGTGTTAATTCAGAAAAGTCCATTTTTTATGAAGGGTGTGGCCAAAAAAATTTATTTCACAATTATGATAATATTTGTTAAAATTAATGAATAAACAACAATATCGTCACTTGAAGTGTATATTACATTATCTCATACTTTCAAAATCTTGAAAGCAGAAAAATGTTAAAGTGTTTTGTGTTTAGGAATGAAGTTAGCTCTAAAAGTTAAATCATAAATGTCACTAAGAGGTGTTATGATATGTAAGTGGTCTTTAGACTGGTTGCAAAGATAGATATGAAATTTATGTGCGTACTATTCTTAATATGTACTACTAATAAGATAATTATCCACTTCAAACGAAAGAGCAACATATTAAACTCGTATTTGTTGGAGCTTCAGCAACTGGAAAAACTTCCATAATTTAAAGATTTGTTTATGGAGTTTTCAGCGAGCTTCCAACCACATTATCGTTAGCTTTAGAAAAACTTTAACTTGAACGAAATAACTACAATATACATTTATAATTATGGGACACCGCTGGATAAGAACGTTTTGATGCAATAACTCCAACATATTATCGTTCATGCCAGGCTATAGCAATAGTATGTAGTGGTGATTAGCGAGATAGTCTAGCTAAAGCTCAGTTTTGGTATCATCAGGTTCGATAATATGCCGACGAAAACGTTTAAATAGCTCTTATATATAATAAAATAGATCTAATGGAATGCGAGTTATCCGATTCTATTCTTAATTAATTAACATAACAGTATTAGATTCCATTGTTTAAAACATCAGCAAAGACAGGTGAAGGTATAGAAAGTACAATTTAATCAATAGTAGACTCCTGCCAAGTCAATGAAAATGATTCAAAGTAAGAATTAGTAAAAATATAAAGAGGTAGATGTTGTTAATGAGCTATCTTAACATTTATATAGTAAATTATAAATTATTTGCAATTTTCACTTCTAAATTATGGAAGACTATAATAAATTAATGAACTGTTTAGGATAATCTATAACTGATATCAGCTCTGGAGGCGAATTGTCTTTGTTAAAACAAGTAATAGAAATGAAATCACAACTAAATAAGGATATTGTAAAGCGTTAAATTAACCAATAATAAAAAATTCAGTCTGTAGTGAACTAATTAAAATAATAGCAACCATCAATAGAACCATAAACTAAAGTTCCAGCAGCACAATCACTTATAGGCAAAGCAAATGAATTGTAAAAGTAAGTTGAATAGTTAAGAAATTAAAGAAATTAGTGTGTTGAATAGCTTAACAAATTAAAAGAGCAAAAAGAAAGTCAAGGATAAATTAAATTAACTGAAGCTCAATAAATAGAATAAGCTTTAGCATTATACCATTAATTAACTGGTGTATTTTGGGATGCTGATGAAACTGGATATGTCCTATCAGAAGAAATAGCCAAACCCATTAAATATTGCGATGATTTAGATGGTACTGAACAGTTATGGGAAATGATTGATATGTGAAACAAATTTTAATGTAATCCTTTAAACACAAAAGATATTTTACATTTTTAGATACAAATACATACGAATAATATACCATTTCATGATTATTGAAAACAATTAAAATATGTCAAGTTAATGGAAACCATGTTTAACGCTTCTGGACGTTGCGTTAATTATTATTTTAATAAATTTAATGTTATGTTATGTAAAATTATGATTTAAATATTATTAGAAACTAAGTGCTTAATATAAATCATTGAAGAATCCACTCCACTAAATGTAAATCATTTCACTTTAACCTGAAATAACTATAAATCTGACGTCTTAATAAACTGTAAATTAGTTAGAAAATAAATATTATCTTCCCCGTATCCCTGAAGACTATACTGATGTGTGGACAACCCGACTTCTTGATTCAGTTGAAACATAAACAGATCACACAGATTTATTTGCCAGATTTCGTTTAACAAAAGAATATTTAGATGTAATTATATTTATAAGAAGTTAGAGTGGTCAAAAAGATATTTTAAAGATTAAAACTAAAGATGAATATCCTGTATTTGGATCTATGATTGAAGAATCAAAGGTTATCTCTGTCATATTTTAAAAATTTAACCAAAACAAATTTTCATACTCGGCGTATTTATTTTATCCCTAACAATAAGAAGAAGAGATTAATATCTATCTATAAAACCAAAAATAATATTTGAAACTTTATGATTCAGTGTCTTAAAAACTTGAAGTATATTTACTAGGCTCTCAATAATAAAAATAATAAGAGATTAAAAATGGAGGTAAAATTTTATATTCTAAAACAAATCATCATTTAAGAATTCTTTGTTTGGTTTAAAATCAATCTGTTTTAGAATATCATGTAGAATATGACGAATTAATATTATAGACAATTTCTGATATTGATAACGTAGACTAAATACAGTACATAAATAAAAAGTATGATAGAAAACTTTGTTCACTTTCAGATTTTTGTATATTTTCTACAAATTCGAAAATAGTGATAGACCACATCGAAAATACAACAAATTAATCTAATTTATGTTATTTGCAATTTAACAAAGAATCAAAAGAATTGATATAGGTTCAAAAAATAAATTCTGATTAAGGATGCGCATTTAAAGTAATTGTTGGATATTAAGTTGAAATAAGCGCGAAAAAACCATGTATTAAACAAATATTAACATTTCTGACACCATCTCTTCCTTTAACAAATTATTAAATAAATAGTAACTCTAATGAACTTATAGAGGCGAAAACCTGCAAAATACAATATATTGCGTTAAGTGCAAACAATTCCGTTATTTGTTTCAGCTATCCAGTGTAGAAAAAACTATAATTACATGTATTTCATGTTTAAACCGGTTCGCATACTAAAATATCTTCAGATTCTTTGTTAGGATATTTAAACACGTCTTAAATGAACTAGAAATAAGTTTAATAGTAGTAATTAGATGCCACATAGTTCGCAAGTCGAATTTGTAAATATCTTATAGCTGGTAATAAAATTACATCAAATCAGCTGGCGGAATATTATAGTTATTATCACGCATTATATTGGAGATAAATTATAACGAAATAATAACCTAAATTGTATGTTTAAAGTTATAGCTTACTATGGGCTGTCCCATCAGCTAACTAACTTGAAATGGAAGTTTATCTAATAAAATGTTTACCGTTAATACCAACAGAAATGATACTATGTTAAAAAATTAAACTTTAATAAACAGACAATTACATAAGATTATTAGATTTTATAAATTAAGACAAAGAATTTTATTAAGCCGGGTCAAAACATAGTTCCCGGCTTTAAGATTACCAATTTTATACTAAACTGGATCCAAAAAACTTTTTCGCCTTATCTCAAGAAGATTTAAGTACAACTATAACAATAGAAAGTAGTTAATGCGTGGCATTGTGTACTGATGATGTTATGGAAGAATATAAATAGCTAAATAGTGCTCAGACATCAACAAATATTTCATCGTTTGAAGATTTAAGCTCGAATGCAAGCCCTGGGTTATCCAGAACAACATCATTTGTTAAAACTTTTAAAGGCAACAGAATTTAGTAATTAGTTCTGTTTTCTGATGATATAACAATTCCAATTTTTACAAATCACGAAGTATCATTATGTCTTAATACTAGATAACACATTAAAAATCCATCATTTTTTACCTCAAACAATTTATTATTTTGGTAGATGCCTATTAAATAGATATACAAGCAAACAAATAATATTTTAGTTTCTATTGATTTTCATAAAAGCATTAACAAAGTACTAACTTCTTATGATAATTCAGCTTTAACAAATATTTATGATATTTCCCAGTACGCAATAAATTAAGTTTTATTTACGTCTTAAATTTATGATGAGTTGTCACAGTCTTTTTGTTCCCTCTCTGTTCATCCAATTAAAATTTTACAAAGTGTTAAAAAATAAGTTGAAGAAATTTCTTCAGGGCAGAATAAGTTAGCATCGTATTACAGGTATATATCAGATTTAATTTAATAAATAGTAAAGCTGTATTAAGTACAAAGTGGCGAATTTTTAAGTATTTTGAAGGCGTTATTAGGCTAAGATATATGTAAATATATTGATGAACATCTTAACGATGTAAATAACCTTGCTTATCATTTAATAAATTATTTAACCTTTGAAACACTACAATATATTCCAGAGATATCATCAATATTGTATATAAGTTTATGTAAGTTGAGTTTAGTAATATAAAAAACATTTTAGCTTGTTGACGTACGAACTAGTTCTATTTTACCGCATTGCTACGAATATATTATAGCAGATTACATTATGTATTAGTCCATTTTTAATAAGTTAGATTAATCTACTAAACAGTCTATTGTAAAATTAGTGCCGTATCCGGTATATACTGATTATTCGAAGGACCATCCATTGGCTAAAATGTATTCGTTTACGTTATATTTGCAGCAGCAAATACTTGGAAACTTTTTGGAATCTGATTAATTATTTTTGAAATGTTTGCGTCTTAAAAACTAGGTTGATGTGCACTCAGTTACAACAAGTTGGGAGTAATTGCAATATTACAGAATTTTTGATAAGTCGTTGAAGTAAATAATCAGAATTTTGAACGGGGTGCAAAACAAGGAAAAGGAGTGTGTGCAGCAGTTAACAGATGCTTCTTCGGGTGTGGACGTAATATTTAGGATAAGCAATGCTCTGTGCAAGATCAAGTACATCGCCTAGTAATTTATTTCGTAGGAATCAAGCTATTTATAACTTTTACAGTAAAATCAGCTTCACGCGTTAACAGTAGCTTCCGAAATTATTCAGTGCATTTAACTGGACGATTCGATCGCAGACAACGTGTACGGTAATTAAAACTCGCCCCAGCTCTTCATGGGCCTTCCTCAGTGGTTATTGAATAAATCACTCGCAGAATTCGATAATTTGCAGATTAGCAACCAGTTGCCCTACTCGTTTTAGGATTATGGCGACCTGAACTCCGTTTCGTCAATTATAAACGAGAACTAAGCGATTTTAACCTGTAAAACGGGAAAGAAGAAAATATTTGAAGCCGAATTACTCCAAAACGTGTACGTTCCGTATTAACTCAAGAGGGAGAAAGCCCCCTGCTTAGACCTGAAAGAGTTGAAAGTTAAATGCCAAGATGTGAAAGCCTCAGACCCACTCCTAATTCAATCGCTAAAATGGGATATTGACGTGGTCCTAACAGTACTGCAAAAGGAAGAGATCACCACCAAATTCAACTCACTACAGCTGGTTTACAAGCTAGAATCCGTACTACGCATCACAAACGCGGATGTATGCCAATAACTAATTGACTACTACCAAAAATAAAAACACGAAGTGAAGCAGCTGGCTTTACAGTAAACTATGACTCACGCAGAAATGAAACCATATTTAAGCTGCAAATAAATAGCTGGAAAACAACTGCAACAAGTAAAAATTGATAGCCAGCAAAAATTAACAGCAGTACAGTTACAAACACAACTAAGCTAAAGAACCCTTCAAAAATACGCAGAATAACTTGATTTGATAAACATTTTTAGTGCATGCATCAACTTACCAGAAAATATGCACTATTTTGGTTGTTCCTCAGCATTTGAGCTAATAACTATGCTAATGAAATGATTCTTGTTTTATATTGTCTTTTTTAACCATACATAACCAACAATACAAAGAAGTTGATACTAACTATACACCACTCCTAACTATATACCACTCCATCGAGAATTATCAGAGGCTCCAGAAAAGAAACAAAGGATGTAAAGAAGGAAGAAAGTGACATTATATATAGTGAGGTTATGTAGTAAGTATTCGTTTGAAGTGGTAAAATTTACTATATTTAAACATGTATTGCTATTACTTGATATTTATTTGAATGATTCAAACTCCCAGCAAAACCTATACTTTCTCCCAGCAAAACTGGGAAATGTTAAGCCTTAGCTGCACATTGATGTGCATATGTACGAAAATTTAAGTGACTGTGTTAGAAAACTATTGAAAATGAATTTTAAAGAAAGATGTTATAAGATGTTATATTGATATAGTTGTTTTTAATAACATTTCCGCTCCAATCAGTAATCATGCAATCAAATTATGTAATCAGAAGTAAAGAAAACCTGCTGAATCACTTTCGCTATTCCAAAAAACTAGAAATATGTGATTTAAAGCAAATTGAGAATCTTTTGAGTTTGAATGTTCCGCCAGAAGTCTGGGAAGATGCTTCAAATAAGAATTTGCTTTCCTTTAGTTAAAAATTCGTATAAAAAACTACAATAATTACATCAGATATTAGAAAGGTAGAACATATCTATCTAATTTCTTTCCTCACTAACCTAACTCAACTAAACCTCTCAAATAATAATATATCTGAGATTTCTAGCATTTCCAAGCTCAAAAACCTGAAGAAGATAAATTTAAATTATAATAGTATTGAAGATATTTCAATACTTTAATCTCTTCTTAATTTAACTCACTTATATTTAGAACGAAATAAATTAACTTCCTACACACTAGCTTTACCGGATTTAGTGGAATTAATACTCAGTTATAACAAACTAGAAGACAAATCTGGGTTATAACATTCTCATAAATTACAGAGTTTAGATTTGTATAAAACAGAAACCACAGATCTACTAACTATTTCTCATCAGGTGTTCAGTTTGAAAGAATTAATATTAAATTAGAACAATATTACGGAAATTGTATATCTTTCTAACTTCATAGATTTGAAATAATTATATTTAAGTTATAATTAATAACTTTAGAATATCGAGCCTCTTAAATTCTGCACTTAATTGACAAAATTAAGTATCTGTGAAACAAATATTTCTGACATATGGCCTCTTCAATTTATGAAAAATCTAAATACATTATAAATGGCAATTACGAAAGTTGTTGATTTGCATCCATTGTAGTATTTATATAAACTTGTAGATATATATTCATATGATGCATGCATAATAGATGTTTCTCCTTTGTCTAAGTTAACTTAATTAAAAGACTTGGAATTTAAATATAACAAAATTACTAATGCAGAAACACTTAAACACCTCAAGAATTTTTCGAAACATGACTTCTCAGATCAAGAAGTCCCAGCACCAGACGAGCTCACGTTCTACAGCAAAATACTCTCAGTTCACAGTTCTCACAAGTAGATCAGAAAAATTTAAGCTGAGAACAGAGTCTCAAGGTTCAGAGAGTCAATTACTCGCCAGAAAGAATATATCAAATTTAAAATGAACGAGCAGATCTGTGCTGTGAATTAAAAGATTGAAATATGGGCGCAGTGCATTCAGAACTCCAACGCTGATCAATGAAATAAATTTGATAAATATTTATGATCAGAGACTGATAAGATGATCAAGGGTATAACAATACAATCAGGGTATAACCTAATAATTCATATTATATTTAGTGGTTGGAGTTGAAATGTCTAACGCAAACAAAGTTTTTGTCCTTCATTAAATTAATCACAGAGCTCGACGCAGCCATAAGCTAATATTATTTGTAATATTAATACGTTGTGATACTATTGAGATTGGAAGAAACATTTTTTCTTAGAAAGAAATATGTTTTCAAATTCAAAAAGCTGAATCTATGATCTATATAGCTAGATTGAATGTATTATTTATCTTGTACAATTATATGTTCACTATATATTGATATTGTTTTGGTTGTTTTTAATTTCGAGTTTTGTAAAAAAGAAAAAGCATTAAATTTGTTCATAAATGAGTAAATATACTGGTCATACGGGACCTAAGTTGCCAAGGAAAAAACGCATTTATTTCTATCAATAGTAAGAATTGGATAGTTTCCTTCTATATTTATTACTATTACATATTTAACCACATTGAGCTAAATATTTTAATTGTAAACCTCACACTTCAAAATGGACTTGTTGTAAAATAATAGAAAATGTTCATTGTGTACTTTATCACAATATTTACTCATGGTTAAAAGTGATGGTGTTGCTTGAAGAAGTTACGATGGTAGTTATGAACATTTTCAGTTTGGTAAAAATTCAAACTCGAATTCGTAACATTCTTTCGATAGGATTTTGAGCATGGAACTACTGAAGCTCAAAAGTTTATATTTAACATTTAAAACGATTGGTTACAACGGGCTCAAATACGATGTTAATTCAGAGTTCTGCTTATATAGCTCTTGTCTAGATTAATATTCTGATCTGCAAAATAGAAAAACGGTTTGTCGAGCTAAAACGGTTAGTGTACTCAAGGAAACCAGCAATTTGTCACATATCCATATAAATTAACAAATTTATCCCCGTCAAGTTAAATTAGTTGGTTTTGACGAATAAAAGTTTGAGGGTTTCAAAATATTGAACAATAATGTCTTGAATGATGTTCAAATAAGGCCAAATAATAATCCTATTTCTTTCAAACCAACAAATCACCATACTCTATGTTCACCTTTCAGTAAGTTCGTAACTTATCACTCCATTAATTATAATTTGAAATGCATCGAGGACGTGTAATTAATTCAGCAGTACCATAACTATTACTTTAAATTAAAAATAAGTTCTAAAATAATACAGAAACTAATACCATAAATTTAACACTTTAAAGTTTTAATAAAACATACGAATTTAAATAAATTAGTCCATTTTAGTAAATATATTAGTAATTGGAACTTAATTTGCTACAATTGACTTAACTAATAAATATAACAAAGTATATTGATTAATATCTCGACTAAAATCTAAAACTTCTTAATAATTTAGCAATACAAATAGCAATCTAAACAATAGTAAAAGAGAGATTAATTATACCAACACTTATACACAGTAAAAACATAATAAGAAATTTTATAACTTTTTAAAATAGCTATTAATATCTAATAATTTCAAAAATTCACTCAATTTATCCTATTTCGACCCATTCTCCGAATTCTTTGTCTTCAATTGAGTCAATTAAATCGTTTATTACCTTTCCTTTAACTTCGTGGTCAACCTCGTGTGTGGTCAACTGACGGGTTTGCGTTGACTTCCAGCAGGTTTGCTTCAATTTTATTCCAATTTTAATTCAGTATGATATCAATTCCGAGTAGTTGAAAGCTATTGGTGAATTTGGCTTGCTTTTGTTTCTTTTGTATTTATCCAAAGCACGCTTTGAACACGTGCTTGAGTATTTCGTCAATTTAACAAAATACTTCATTTTAGTTAATTTTTAATTCTTTCAGTACCTCCGTTCTGTACTTTCTTTCTAGTGGTTTATGAAGCAGTTCGTGAGGTGCTTCAGATTATCTTTTTTATTGTTCTCATTTATTGTTTAAAATTCCTCCGAGCACAATCTAACCAGAAATTTTTGGTGCCTGTAGTACTTTCCACTCCAAAACAGACTGTAGACCCTCAGAACAAATTTTTTATTTGAGTACAGAACTGGATTCGCTATGAACTTTTGAAACACTCCGTTTTCCGTTTCTTCTGGAATCGCTTTTGAAATGATTATTCCGTTTCGCGCGAATTCACCGCCGGTTTGTAAATATAAAACGAATCGTCCTCAACGAATTGGTTTTTCTCAGAATTCAAAATGAACGTTTTCGGATAAAATGGAGAAATGTTATTCTACAATGTGTATTAGTTCAAAGATTAAAAAAGATAATCCTTGCGGTCCATTTACATTATACCAGGCAACTGATTTGAAATCTGAGTCTGATTTAGTTTTGTAAAGAAGGACGCGTCCTTGGACATCGTCCAGAGCAATTACGCTTCTTTCAGAGGAAGCTGTGTATAACCACGAGCTGCGAAAATGTCCTTCACATACTCAGTGGCCAACGAATCAAAATAGACCGATTTCATTTATGGGGTGGAAAGAATAACAATTTGAATGTAAATGTATCAGGAATTCGAATAATGCAAAACATATCATTTTAAATGAATAATAATTACTACATAACCTCGAATTGAGACACCCACCCCCTTTCACTTACAGACACCCGAAGTGCTCAGATACAGACACCTTCGATTTTTTATAGTAAAGGTGTCTATAACTGAACTACAAAAGGGGTTGTAAGTGAATTGAACATTGTAAATCTCTTTTGTATTTACTAAATTTTTTTGAGCTTTTGAACTTTGTATGACCATATATATAAATTATATGCTACTTAATCTTCTATATAATGGTAATTTATGCAAATTAGATCAAGAAACTAGAAATTTTCAGAAAATTTTTGGAAAAGGTGTCTGTAACTTAAATGATATCGATTTTACTATTAAATCAACTTAAAATTAATTAAACTCATTATACTGGAGTTGAATCCTGAAAATGCAGTATCAAAAAAATTAACATGTTCAAATACATAATCAATGATAATACATAAATTTAGCACACCCAAAATGTCAATAAAAAATAACAAACACAAAATTGAACAAAAATATAATAAATCTTACGAATCAGTATAACTTTTACTAAATATTTCATACAACAACTAACCTCAATAAACACCAAAAGAATTAATCACCTGAACTCATTTGCCTTCTGATTATAAAACTTTAAATTCACTAAAAGAAACATTAACCGAAAAATCAAAACAAACTAATCACACTAAAAAACAAAAACGACATAAAATAGAACACAAAATAAAGAATTAAACACAAAATGAAATTTATATCCCAAGGCACAAAAAGACCAAACAAAAAAAAAAACACCAACAAAAACCCAACCAAAACCAAAATAATAAATCTCTGAACAACCAATAAAACAAAACTCAATTTAAAACCAGACCCACTAAATTACATAATGATGCAACCCAATAAAAAGATAAATACCAAAAATATAATATAATTTAAGAATCTTTCTAAAATTGTATTTTTGTAAATCATTAAAATTTATATTTACCAGTATGTAAGCTATATAAAAATATCAGGATGGTATTCAAAAGTCGCATTATATCGTATATATAAATTTATAAGAGTACTTATATAAGCAGGATTCAACTTTTTATATAGCTATAGCACTATTTCGGATGTAAATGTAAAAATCGATCTTAACTAATAGGTTCGTACGCAAGTTTATTTTAACCCAGTTTGTATATTTATATATGAATCATTTCCCTACAAAATATAAGATGTGTTCATTTTTTCATAAATTGAGCAGATAATTTATGATAATTACCTTCACATTCCTTTGAATGTGGAGATCAAAGTCATTTATTTCGCTTAGTCGTTCCGTAGTCCATCTCGTTTACGATTTAATTCGTCCAGATAACGAATTCATCAATTTGATTCACTGTGCACTTGAGCTCGTTTATTTTCTATTGCAACGTGTTAACTATTGATTTGTCGAAAAAGACCTAGTGGCTCCTTATCTCGTTTTTAAGATCGTCATTAAGGTCAAAACTTAATGATATGTTGTGCTGGCTCAATGCGCTGGATTTTATTTAATGCAAATGAAACAAGCCGACATGGCTAATACAAGAAAATCGGTTAATAAACAACAATATTCACTCGCATCCATATCCTTTAATTCCCCTCTAAATAATGTGGCTCGCTCTGAGCTTGTCCTCAACAACAAGTCCTCTCCGTTGTTCTTTGTCTTTGAACATCGTGAGGGCGCAAACGTTTTCTTCAATGTCGTCGTTGAGCAGTTTCCTGTTCGTCACATTCATTTGAATCATTTTTGACTTATCGAGGAAGGATTTCTGAGCGAGAACCTCCTTGAAGGGGAGCCTCGTGAACGACCTCAGGTTCATTTCGGATTAGTTGAAGGCGTTCAAATCTGAATCCAGTTACAGTTGAGATTTGCTTTACAATATGCGCATTTTCTGCTGAGTGTTGATTTCCTCCTCGAATTTGGTCCTGGTCTCGTTCATCTTGCTTACTACTAGCGGGCGCACGAGGTGGTGCTCTTTCTACAGGTTTATATCGAACACGGTGTTGAAAAGTTACTACTCGTGCTGCTTCTGCTGCTTAAGGGCCTTCTACTGCTTAACACGCTCGAGCTGCAGAAGAAATTTCTCGTTCTCGTCCAGTTAAATCTCACGCTTCAACTTCGGCTGATAGTACGTCGTTGTTTACGCATACTGCGACTTGGCAGTTAGCGATTGCTGCTAAGATTGCTGCTTCTTCTCCCGCTGCTATTGCTATATTTGAGTAATATCCTACTTTTACACTATTTGCTTGGCAATGCGCTACGTATTGTACTGCTTATCAATAAAATCGCAGTAATTCACTTTCATCCTATACGGAGACTGGATAACCTTCGGCTTCTCCAATTCATTTATGGTTAAGTCTTCCTATTTTAGTTATTTTTGCTTAGTACTATTTAAATTTGTACTCTAGGCTCTTTGCTCCTGCCTTTTATTCTATATTACTGAATTGGACAGTAATATCATGAAGCTATCCAATTGATCTTGTTTGGGCGCAGACATTATGAAGTGGGAAAATATAATTTACATAATTTCATACTAGTGCTGCCTTTACAGACTCTTTTAGCTGTTACTCTTCTTCTATTACTTCATCTCCGTTAATTCTTTGCTGCATACCTTTGTATCCTTATAAAACTTTATTAATGACATCTGATCTTCTGTCGAGTTCTGACTCTTCCATAAACTTCAAATAGTGATGTAAATACATTCTTTTTGATTTAAGTTGAGAATAGTTTTTAAATATGTAATCGAGAGTGGATGCACACGTTTCCCCATTACGAAGCCAGCAGAAGTCGGTCAGATTCTCAACACCGCCTGTGGTAATGCCTATTTTAAACTATTGTTCTTTTATAAATTTATCATTTTTAGCTAGTGAGTCAAATGTTTGACTCATTAAGCCTAAATCAACATCTTTAGAGCGGCTGAATATTATATTGGCTAAAGTCAGTTAATCAGTTTAAGTCGTGCTCAAATTGTTATTGATTGAAAATAGTTGTTTCAATTTGCCAGTTAGGTTTTGAGCTTCGCTGAGCGGGCTGTAGTTTACAAGGCAAATGTTCAGATCTTTGAATGGGATTAGGTTTGTGGCGATATCGTTGAGATCTATGTTTATTTCACCTCCGAATCGCATGGATGCAGATAGTGACGACATGGACAGTGCAACGAGTTTATTTGCTTCTGTAAATGGTTTTTTCTAGGCGTTTTTGCTGTTTTGTGGTTATTCTCCTTTGAATTGCTTTAATAAAATGTCATACATTGACATGTTGCTTGGTTTGAGTTCCGCGAGTGATTTTGGCTTGATTGTTTGCACTTATGCTGCCTAGAACATGCGGTCGTTGTCAAACGGCAGGACCACATCCGAACTCTCGAGCAAGCTCGCCATTGAGCAGACTGAGTTGTACGGAGAGGTTATGACGTCGCTTGTGTCCCTGCTTGGGATAACGCATGCAGAAATGATTGAGAACTTGAACCTGTCTCTGATTTCTTCGATTAATCTTGAGCCCAGACCAGAACCAGTTCCTCCTCCGAGACTTTGAAAGGTCTGAACTGCTTGGGGCGAATCGCACTTCTCCAGCTGATTCTGCATTATTTGGACGAACTTCTCCGTTTGCTCACCTCCGTGTCTGAAGTACCCCTCACCAAAGTTGTTTCCAGAGCCGTCGTCGCCGGACATGAACTGCTAATCTGTGAAAAGTGGGGCCGTTTCAGAGGCCCTGATCACGTTCAGCACACCGGGCTCCATATCAACCAGAATCGCACGCGCACGCGACTACTGTGTCGTTTCGTCGAAAAATGTGGACGAAGAATCAGTAGGCAGCAAACCATGCTCGGTAACTATCTAACGCCAAAAGGCCTATCCAAGCTAGTTGCCACACTAGCCAAACTAACACGTGATGATTTCCCTCATAACTTGAAGTGAAAAATAAAAGTTCGTGTATATATAGAACCGATTTCACTCTTCGACTTCATTCCACTCCATTACGATGCCATTATTTGCAATTCCACCTTCCGCTTGCAATCTCTTAACATACAACACAATATCTTGATTAATTGTGTCATCAAATACTTTCATCCAGCCCTTCGCATATGCGCATGCCGCTGTAAATCTGAAGTCGCGTTCATCAACTTTTTCTTCCTCTTTCAAATTGATCATCTCATATTTTGATATATCTTTTAGTACAAAGCTTATCGCTGCACGCTCAATAAGATCTTAGTTCATACTAAACCATGACCTAAGGTTCAGAAGTAATTAGTAGCATGCTCCAAAGAACGAGTTTATTCCAAAACTACGGTTCGTGACAGTTTATACTTCTTTCTTGTCCGGTTCATATAGTGCTCCAAATAGTGATGCTTCATCAATAAAGTATTCTGCTGGAATAGTTTCATATGGTTTTAGCCATGGTACTAAAACTGCAACAATACAGGTCATTACATCTTAAATGAATTATGATATTATATACATTCCCTCCTTGCGAGGAGGCTTTGTATAAATTTCCTTGATTTGAGTTAGGAATATGAGACCCTGGCATTTATATTCTGTTTTCTTTTTATACAGCTCTTTAGAAGGAATGTCCAAGTAGGGTATTTCTTGGGTAAAGACTTCAGGATACGACTGGAACATTTGCTCCTTAGCTTCGCGAACGCTCAAGACATCTCCGACCTTCTTTTTAAATTCGCGGAAAACATTGGCGTCAAGTTTCTATATTTCGGGCAGTGGATTCAACATCAAATCTTGTTCTGCCTGCTGCACATATTATTCCTCCTTTGAACGCACTGTCAACTACAAATTTAGATTCTAAACTTCGTATTAGTTACTTAGCCTGTTAAACGCTAATTCACAGCCATTTAGACCTGGTATTATCTCGCTGCCAGAAGTATCTGCGGAAACTGTGTTGTAGTTACCAGGATTCTACGGTCCAACAAATTTGCAAGATGCCACCAAACGTGGGTGGCAGGGCGCCAGTGGTTGGGTTTCGTTCATTTTTGAATAGTATGTAAGGAAGTCTAGTATTTTCCTCTCGTAATTTGTTAAGATTTTAACTTATTCGATTGCTGTAGTTAAAGGTATGATACCACGATATTGTTAATCCTTGTGAGTGAAAGTAATACTATGTTATGCATCTTTTTGTGGTTTTTTATGATTACCTCCGTTAATATTATCTGCCTGAAGTAATGCTTCCATTTCTTCAAATGTGTAAATTTAGCTCAACAAAGACTAAGTTTCATATTTTACTAATATTTCATGAATGTTATCTAGTTTTAATATTCTATTGCGTAATATTTCGTTAACTTTAAAGAAGTTGATCTTGTAGTACTTTTTATCCAACTGGTCTCTAGCTTTTTCGAGATTGAAACATCCTTATGTATACTAAAAGCTTCCATTTCTAGCCATGAATCTCTAATTGTCATTCCATTCATAGCTACGTAAAAGATCACATTATTTAATTAATGTGTACATAACATCGTTTTGCTGTGAAAATAATTAAAATTAAGCTTGCTTATTCATAAAAGTGAAGTACATAATAGCTGCGTATAAGTCATCGTCAGCTTTTAATTTATCTTCAACTGCTTCTTACTTTAGCATTTAGTACAACATTAATCCTACTTCTAATGGAGTTTTTTGTTTAAGCATTGATAATCTGTCGCCCATGGAATTACCCTAATTGTTGACAGGGATAAATAATTCTTAATTTTTATCAAATACTAGTTTTGTAGTATCGAAACCTATTCGGTTAACAAGCTATGTGACCATTTCTTCGTTTAATAAATAATCTGGATATCTTTCCTTCTTTTCTTGCATATCAACAAACGTGTTATCATATTTTATTGTTTGCTACATTCTTTCTGCCCAAATATTTACATCTGGTTTTTTAACATACGACTCGGGATTGATTGATCTGCACCAAATTAACATAGCTGTTTAAACATCTTGACTTTCAAAAATTGAGTTGCAGAGTACAATTTGTCCTCTTTTAAATGGATCCACAAAAAAGTCACGTTCTTGGTATGAATCAGTAATTTTGTTGTGTGATATTTAATCTGTGAATATTTAGTTTTGAATAATGCTTCTGATTGGTTGAATGAGAAGTTATTAGTCATACTAAAACGCAGAGTCTTTGTTTCCGAATGCCGTGTAGGTTCTTTCATCAACCATGTTCCACGATTTACCATCGTTTTGTTCTTGTTTGAGTCTAGTCCAGTTAACAAGTCTTCTGTCGGTCATAAGCGAGTAAAGAAGTTGCTACCAACCAATATATCTGTCTAACTAAAATACACCTGGAAGGTACAAATTGTCTTTTTGATACTATTCTTTGATAACGAGAACACGTCTCAGGTGTTCTTTGTCATTGCAAAACTTATGAAATTTGTCAATGTACTAGCCGCTGGCCATTTGGTTTTCGGTGGCGAGTATTTTCAAAGTAAGAGTGTAATCTCTGTCGACTTTCATTTGCTTGTCGGCTTTGAAAGTTCTGTTGATTTGGATTGAACTGATGTATTTTTTAACTTTCTAAAAATTTTCAGTTTCACAAGTGGATTGAAGCAGTTAAAACCTGCTTTGAATATAGGTGTTCACATCCATTAGTGTTTGCTTAGGCGCTTTAAGCTACGTATCAACCTTTTACTTCGTACCACGCACAGCGAACTCTGCTCTTGGAATGAGCTATCCGCATGAAAACACGAGTGGCAACTTCCTGAGCTACCAAGAGGAGTGACTCAAGTGAACAGACTTGTTTTTAATTACGGAGCCTTGGCTGCTCTTGATGCTTTGGTTTCTGTTTCTGACCAATAAAAATCTGTTTTGCTAGCCATAGCTCCAAAATGGCATTATGCCCTGTGAACCCTCGAGGAATGGTTGCGTTTGATGAGAGTACGGGCCGGCGAAGAACATTTTCATGATTCTCTGGAATTGAGATTTCACAAACAGGCAGTGTGGCTCTGTATTTTCTTGAGGAATAGGAGGGAACATTGTTCTTTTATGTGGTTTTTGAACAGTTTGGGTCTTTAGATTAGTGACAGCTGTTGTTCCAGTCATTCTAGATTAAATGGATTACAACGAAGCCTGGGAGTTAGTTTCATCTCCTTGATCTTCTGTTTGGTCATTTGTTTGAACAGATGGCGTGAATCGGTTTTGGAACATGTCAATACTTTCTTTAGAGATAGCAGATTTCAGCTATATTTGGAAGCCCATGCCAGGCAAGCTTACTCCAAGTGGGAAAGGTTCCAGATGCTCAAAAAGAACAGTTCTTCCTTCACACGCGTATAAGTTACGAATGGAGAAATCGTCATTTAAATTTGGTTCGTTCATAATATCGTTTCTGATATCTGCACACGAAACGCGGAAAACAGCAAATTCGTTCGAATAGCGTGGCTTGTGGAAATCGCACAGGTTGTTTCCAATCGTTGAATAGGTGAAACGACCAATCATCGGTGAATTTTTAGAATACAGCGTGTTCATCAGCTTCTTTGTCACAAAGTCCTTGAAGTTGAACTGGTTTTGCTGCTGAGCCTGGTAATCCTTCTTTTACAACTTCTAGTACAAAAGAGCCTCTGAGTCGTAAATATGCTCTAGCTGAGCTTTTATTTCAAGATGAAATTTTAAATTCAGCACTTTCTTGTCAACATTTGTCAAAGCCTTCTGAATCGTGCTCACCAATAGCGAATCCTATGGAGGAGCGGAGTTTAAATACAGTTATAATCTTTCTGGATAGTAAATGTGAACAACATCGATACCATCATTTCGCATTCGATTAATTAAATCACGGCGAATATCAGCGGCTGTTAATCTTTTTGTTTGGTTAAGCTACAGCTGCTGTGTTATATTAATTTTTTCAGAGTTATAATCGTCAGGTATTAAATCTAAAAATGTCTTAACAGAGGTCATTGAAAATAAGTCAATGTTATCACTATTTGGAGGTTTATACTATTTTTACACTTTCAAATAATCTGGTTCTTTAAGTTTTATCTCCTTGTGTATTGTTTAAGCCTCAGCTTCAAATTAATTATGTGTCAGTTCTTTTGGTACTGAGAACATATGAGAAGTGGCAATGTACATAAATTTTAAACTAATAATTTTAATGGTATAATTTTACTAATATTACTAAATAATGAAATGAATACATATTTATCTCAATATCATACCTCATCTTCAAAGTTTGTCACTCGTTATAGCTTACTCAGACACTGAGTTAGTTTGGCACTTGAAATGAACGCGGAGGTTATCCTAACAACATAAGTACATCTGCCATTTTAGTATGGCTTGTATTAATATTGTGATAAGCGTGTAAGCGGCTGTCTTATTTCGTTCGCCTTATCGTTGTTAGCTAAGTATTATATATATATATAAAATATTAAATAGTCTTCTCATCTTAATCTAAAAAATTACTTGATAACATGATAGTGCATATATTAAATGAAGGTTAAGCTTCGTAGGTTATAGAATTATCGTTCTCTATTGTCGTTACGTAAGTTATAAGTAAAATTAGGCTGAATTACCATTGATATAATATTTAAACAGTTTAAACAGTTTTCTAATAATATTATTTAAATATTTATTTTAACTACTGTTTATATAATACCACACCTCTAATGATCTCATTCTCAAGCAGACTCAATCGAATAGGTTTAATACATACATTACTACATGAAAACGATATATAAAGAATTAATTTCTAGATGTTGTTGACTTGTTAATCTGTACTTTATGTTATTATTATGATACACTAGTAATCATTACTATCAATTTTAAATTTTGTTTATCCATTTGAGAAACGTAGTTTTGGGAATTATTAAGACAATTATCTTTTTAAAACTCTATTTTATTTAAATATCTGCACAGTTCTAGTAGTATTTATATATTTAATTGTTTTATTAGTAAATATCAGTTTTAATTTCTCGATAACAAATCGAATTACTCTATCAAAAATTTAAGTGTATATATCTTCAGTTATTGTTGTATTCAAGCCTATATTGTTATTTAGTGTTGCTTTCAATCAAAAGAATTATACAATATCTGCTGCAAGCATATTAATGTTAATAGTACATTAATTATTGTATTTCTTTTTACATCGATATCATATATTTAGTTGGTTTGAATATGCCAAGTTTTGGAAAGTAGTACTAATTCAATTTAATTACGATATATGTATAATTTTGCTATCATTTGGAGTTCTTTATGAGATAAATGCTATAAATTATATAATAAGTTGTATTTTATTATTAAATTTTGTTCTTGAATGTTTCATTAAAACATTTTAACCTAATTTAGTATAAATGTATTGTAAATAATGTTTAATTGCATCTATCTCACTCTATAAAGCAATTATTTATAGTATAAAAGGTATTTCGGATACAAGCTACGTTTTTATATATTTTTCTATTCCAATTTTCAGTTCAATCATTATGATAATGATATGTAAAATGGTCTTTAAACGAAGATAAAATATATTATATGCTTTGAAGAAATGCTAAACGCAGTAAGAAATTATAAATACAATAACTGGATTGAATCCTTAATAATTAATAATGGATTGTATTTATGCTATCAAAAACGTTGATGTTTCAAAAGAATAATGGGTGTATTCTAGGTTAGTATTATATATAGGAATATTGATTGAATCTGATTAAACTTTTTTAAAGCAAAGTTACTCTAAAAGTTAAATTTTATCCAGCATTATAGTCCTTTTGAACGAGTTTCAGTTAAAATTTAAATCTCAACATATAAAGGATGATATGATGATTTTCAGTGCCTAATTATTGCACAATATTGAATAAACACAACAAAATTTATTTTCCAAAAAGCAAAATATTCAATAAAATGTATCAGATTCGTTAAGCAACTCAAACTTACAAACCAAAAATAAATCTAATATAATGCAAGAACTTTCAATTTAATAGACGACATCTTTTTTAAGATAATTGATATTTTTTAATACCGGTTATCATATTCAAAAATAAATAATTCCAGACCCATTATTTATTTGTGATTAACTGTCAAGAGAATGTATTAGAAAGTAATAAGGTGCTGAAAAAATAGTTCCATTATCCAGATTTCAAACAACAACTATAAACAGTTTAATCAAAAGAATTATAAAATTATCTGATAAATATTTGTAAATATTTGAATAATTTCAAAATTCGAACGCGTAAACATAATACTAAAAGTATTTAGATGACATTACATAATTAAAACGATCTATAGAAATTTTATTAAATTAACTAAACAATAAATACCCGAATTCTTTAGCAACGCAATGGACAATAGCTTATATAACTAATAGTGTGTTTATGTACAACACAGAAAGTGTTGACAATCTAATTGAATATTTATCTCCACTTGAATTAATAGAATAAGATATTCATAAAAAATTAACAAATATCTGTTTATTCAATAATACGATTCTGGAAGTGCATAATGGAAAATATGTTGTAAATAAACCATAGCCACTTGAACCATAAATTATGATACTTAAAAAGTCAGATAAACAAAGTAATTTAACAAAGGCTCCACAAAAAACTAAAATAATTTAGATATTGAGAACACAAAAAAATTCAGACCATCACAAAGTTAATGTAGGAGATAAACTTATATTATATAAATAAACGCCAATATTATTTTTGTCTTCGTTTATCACATGGTGTATTTCGATGTCGTGTATTGTATATTTGGGTGTGTAAGTTCATCATATCAATTAAATCAAAATTAATAGTCCTACAGAATATATAAACTATTTAAATAACATTTCCACCAATATAAGCAATCAAACAATTATCTGTGATTTAATGCTAAATTATAAATTTGAAATTGATAAAAATGTAAGTAAATTTGAATATGTTTATGGTATTGCAGATACTTATTAAAATAATAGTACTTTAGTTAACGTGTTATAACAAATGTGTCAATAATAGAAAATAAACAACACATAATTTGATACAATAATTAATTCGTATGTTAACTATACTTAAAATAATATTAAATTAATAAGTTAATAATAAATTGAAACTTAAACACTTGATTTTTCACAAATTAATAAAATTAAATAAAATTTGATGTCAACTAGTGTTGGTATTATATTACTTATATCTATGTTTAAGTTCAATGGAACTTATACAAAACATTGTAAATAAAAAAGAGATGAGTTTTAATAATTCACGTTAAAACTGGTTTAAGAATATACATAAAAAAGTACATTAATTAACTAATCTAATTCTTCATCTAACATCATAGAACCAATTAATTAAGCAAGTTAATACAGCATAATTAAAACCAATGGTAAATAGATAATTTAATAAATTGTAAATAAACATAAATATTTATCATTTTTATTGATTATAATATCAACTAGTATATTAGTTTCAATTATTTCATGTTTTAATAATATTTAAGTACAAAATACGGTTGGTAATGTTATAGAACTGTAATAAACAGTTAATAAGCACATTAATCATCATATTCGTAAGCTTGAAATTAAATAATAGTAATATTCTTAATTATCATTCAATTATAATTAAACTTTTGCTTAAGAGGCTCAGTAGTTAGTAGATTATGATGTATTTGAAATGTTACAGAAATATAATTCTTTACAGTAACTTGATTTGCTTCAATGCGATATGAGTTCTTGTTAACAAATAAATAAAATTAAGCTATTTAGTTTCTTTATTCAAAATTAATTAACTGAAATGTCCTAATTTATTGAAGAATATAGTAACGATATTGATCGTAATTAAATTCTTAACTTAAAGTAATATAAAAGAAATATGACGGCACTGACAATAATGTCTTTAACTACGATAATAATAGTTTGTATTATATTTAAAAATAAAAATAAGTTTGTTGGATTAGTTATAATACTACTTAATACTATTGTTTACGCATTATAATTGTTACTAATATACAAAAATGACCAATAATATTTAGCAATGCAATCATAATGTTCTTCATTAAAATAGTATTATGATATATTTTTAAATGTTAATATTGACTACCCTCTTCTAATTCAAAATGTGTAAAAATCAACAGAATAAGTTTGTAGAGGACTATAATATTATGTTGACAAGGTATAAAAACCAATATTTTCGATAATTTAAAGACATATTTTCATAATTTAATAATTAGCTGATTGTTAATAATAGGAGTATTCATACTTTAGAAACATTGAATTAGATAGGTAAAATAATTTCGTTGAAGATCTAAATAATAAATTAATTTATGATTAAAACTTAAAAAATTACACATCACTCTCCTAAATAATCTTACTTTCAATTTGCTTGATATGTGTATGGAGCTACGTAATTAATTAATACAAAGCAGAATCTATTTTCACTTAGAGACTTGTCAGAATTGTCAGAATATTTGCGTTAATTACTTTTATTATTAATTTAATTACATAATATTATATACTAAGTAATAAAGGAGATATCATAATGGAAAATGCGTATGATATACTTAATGGATAAGTAATCATATAAATTAAGTAAAACAGCTATGCTTAATTTAATATCGACAAATATTCGTATAAATTTATAAATTAGACTATGCAAGAAAATTATGATAAATATATTAATTAGTAACTAAGTTTAGATGCTTATAAATCGTTTATAAATTAATCGTAAGACGAACTATAGAAAATAGTAAGTTAAATCTAGCTACGTTCAACTATTTTAACTAGTTTTGTAATATTATTTTTTGGTGTAATGGTTATAATTCCTATCGTAGTAGCAAAATCAGAGTACAATTTAGCATATGATATAAGAATTAAAATCCGCTTCCTGCTTAAAATATTGGAATTCAGAGCGAAACCTGATTTGTTAAAGTAATTGATGGAAGCTGCATAAGAAATCAACATGTGATAAAATTTCAAATTTATTTTTATGAATGTAATTTTCAAGAGTGGTTTAGAGTAAATTTGCTCAATTATTTCTATTCGATTATTATTTCTATGATTATTAAAATTTCATTTTTCGGAGAACCAGATAAAGAGGTATTACCCCAACCCTAACCCAGCCTACTTTGCAGCAGTTTAGTCCATCTTTTTTGTTAATTTTCCCTTGCCCTAATATTTATCTATAAATGTACCAAATTTTGAATTTCACACCACTTTTTGAATGAAGTTAAAATGACATTTTATAGCCTGATAAATAATATCATGCAATATAAGTGACAAATAGTTATATAAATTAGCAATAAATGCAAGTATCGTTCTTAAATATGATAAAAAGCTACAAATTATAATTTATTGCTAGTTTGAAGCTGTTTATTTCAGCCATATTGAGTAAATATTGAATATTAAGTCATATAAACAACATAAATATGATAAAATTGCAACGTTTAATCTATTATTTGTGATATTACAGGATATTAAGCTGGTTTTATTGTAATTAGCTGGAAATATCAGGGAAAGTGAAGCGATTGAGTGATCAAATACAACTAAAATGTGCTAAATAGCGATTATTGTTGATATTATAAAATAAAATATCAAAGTAACAAAATTTTTGGACTTGGGTTAGGGTTGGGGGGGTAATACCGATAAAGATAACTTTTAGCGCGGAATATAATTTTTAGTTTCAAAAAGGCATGAGTAAAAATAATATAATATTGAAATCACTAAAATTATGAAAAAATTATTAAGTGGACATATACATTGAGCTCTATCGTTTTCCAGTAATGAGCCCAGACTTATATCTACTTTTTCACTGCTAGAATCTACTGAAGTCAAACATTTTATCCCGAAGGATGTATCCATATAACTTATTTAAGTTGTGGGAGTAAATCCGTAAGATATCATCAATCATTTGATTGACTTCATTCCAAAAAGTTAGAAGTAATAAAATAAAAAGGAGATGCTACCATATAGTTAAAATTATTACGTAAAATTGTATTGAAATAGTTAGTACTTTTTGAAATAAAAGTTAGTTTGGTGACACAGTATGTTACAGCTAGCGCTTCCAGGCCTCGATATAGTTAAGTGTATGTTACGAATATTCTATTCAATAATATTTATGTAAAAATAAATAATATTTTTCAATTACATTACATTTAGATAAATATTTACGTTTTAATTTCATTTTAAGTAATTATGTATAGGTTCATACTTCGTAATCAAATTCAAATTAGATAAGTCTACTTATGAACCATATATTTGTACATAAGCTCTTTATCAACGCTTCCTCTCTCCTTATGTGCTACTAACCACCCCTTGCTACAAGTTTACTTTTAAAATGAACCAGACCATTAAGGGAGTAGCGGGCGCATTCTTGGCCCAGATAATAAAGAACAAACTGTCCCAAACGCTTCCAGAGTTCAGAATATTCGATAGTTCCTGCCCAGTTTAAGGGGTGAGCTTCCAAATGGTGTACAACCTTATTTACAAACTGTTCAGGAAAGCTCAAATTGAACCAGAGTGCATCATAGCCTCGGTTGAGTACTGCGATGAATTCCAGCGCATATCCGGTCAAATGCTCAAAGCATCCAACTACCAGCGCTTGATCTTCGTTTCCATACTGATCGCGTCCAAAGTCTGGGACGACGTCTCCTGCTCGTCAAAATCATTCGCACTATGCACCAGCGAGATGAGCCTCAGAGAACTCAACGAAATGGAAAGAACATTCTGCAAAATACTCAACTTTGAACTTTTCCTAGACTCAGGAGACTACAGAGACTACTACTACGACATGAAAAGAATATGGCTCAGCTTACAAGTAAGCAAAGATCTGGACATCAAAGGATGGTAAGACGTCCAAGTTCAATAAGTACAATCTGAAACTAACTGGATCACTTGGGGTATTGACCAACTCAAGTGCCAAGCTATTAGCGGTGACATAAAACAAGTTAAACAAATTAACAATTTGCAATGAGGTAGATTTAAACTACATTTTCATTCATAATTACATTCATAATTAATTTACATTTGATGTGGTAATTCTGAAATTATTTACAATAATCATCATGTATAAGCAACCACTCCCATTTAATGTTTGAAGGCCGCTCATCTAACCCTCCACCATAATCAGCGCCATAACAACAAGCGCCAGCAGCTAACACTGATTACTTCCGCCCACGCGAAAGCGCACCACCACGTTAAGAATATAGCAGACCTCGCTCATTTGACAGAGGTTATGATCGCGGTTATGATCGCGCTCCAGATCGTGGATTTGACGGACCATCTGGACCACGCGGTGATTTTGGTAAGAAATTTGGTCGTATGGAACGTGAATCCTTGCGCCAACATGTTCAAGAAACCCAAGATTTCAATGAAATCAGCCGTCGTTTGCAGCGCACTCCATATGAGTGCATGCGCCAATGGTACTTTTGGGACCAACAGAGCGACTGGGATGACGCAGACGCACAAAGAGCAGCTGATTTGTTTAACCAAAACAAAACCTGCACTGAAATCGCTGAGATCTTGAATCGCAGTGCACTCGGTGTCTGGGCCAAACTTTAAATTCTTGGTAACAATGGAAGACTTCAGAAAAAGCTCGGTGAACCAGGTGTTGCCGAAGGTGCTCCATTCTTGATACAGTTAGTTCACAAGTGCGAACGCATTATCGATGAGGCTAAGGACATGTCCAGAGGAAAAGATACCATTGCTGACATAGAAAGAATTGCCAAAGAGTGCTTACAACTCATTGAAGAGAAAAAATGATTTTTTAACAATTACTTATTATTTAAGGGCTAACAATATATAAAATATGATACAGTTTATAATCCCACCTCATATGTTGATAACAGTATTATACATTATATTTGCGTTCGTGGTGCTAAAATTCTTGTTTATGGCGTTCCACATGATAAATCTTAAAAAGAACGCGTCCATTGTGAGCAAGCCATAGAAAACGTATGATTAGAACTGGGTGAAATCGTATCTTGAGAGTCATTTTTCAAACATTGGTCTTTCGCGTCACCTTGACTTGTAAAAAATGGTGTTGAGCAGTCAGAATCAGATTCCACTTGAGTAGCTGATTCTTTCGCATCATTTTAAGCGCATTTCTGTGAATATGATTCGCGATGCAGTTAAAAGCTCAGACCAGTTTGTAATCATGAATAACAAGCTAGTAATCAAGAATTTATTCCAGAAAGTTGATTTGAAGCCGCTTACATTATTCTTTTTCGCGCCCGAGTGGTTTGTGAAGCTCTACTTTGAACCAGTTTTAATTTTAAGTTAAGAAAATGAACTGAGCGAATGCTGCGAAGTCGTTTTTGGAACCGCTGAGAAGGCTTTGAAAGTGTTCGAATAATACGGAGCTGAGCAAATTGATGAGAAGAAAGTGAGGAAGTGCGCGAAAATGAGCAATCCAGACAAAATTCTGGATTTACTGGTGGTTGTTAAAAACCTATAATGATTGCTATTATAAAGTTTTATGATAATTTGTATCCGTGTATCTATTGTTGTGAATCGTGTTATGTTAAAAATCACATCATTATAATTTATTACATGTATATGGGACATGTTAATAATTCAATACATTTTATAATTAGACTTTTGCAAATATTCTAACATACATACAGAGAAGATACATAAATTAATTAGTAGAGAATTATATGAATGTTATAAGATACACTAATTCAGCTAACTATTAGCTCTTATTGATAATATATAATTGACTTTCAAATAACACTCCCAATATAGTATGAAAGAATGTCCAGTTCAAGTAAGGCATTGTGATACAGGGTCAGCCAGAACTTCCAGTAGTATTATATTCATTGGATGTTTTTTGATGGCTTGCGTTCTAACTCTTTCAATATTTATAATGGCGAAATTTAAAAATCTTAAAAAAGATGAATTAATTGAAAAACATTTTCTTGCAACATCATATATTATATTATTTGCTATAACTCGATTAATTTGGTGGTGTATGAATATAACAACGTTTGATGCATATTCCGCAGCTGGAATTATTCTTAAAATGCTTAATCGTTGTGCTATGCTATTTCTATATTTGGCACAAAGTTATTATTCGAGAACTTGGTTAAGTTTGTTTATTATTTTAAATGGTTAACGATGGAATTCACAATTAAATTTAGTTCTATCAATAATTGATATAATCATTTCAATTTTACTGGTAGTAACAATCATTTGTTGTGCGATTCCTTAAGAAGAAGCGGCAAACTTTCAAGATTATGCAGCTGAAATTATAACTATAGCTTCATTACTCACAACAATACTATTTATCATTATAGGAGCAATAATAATACGAAAAGTTGGTTAATTTTATGGTCCATGTAGTAGATAAAAACGCCCATTTATTACATTTACATTTTTGTTGATATTTCCTTCAATATTACGAGTATTAACACTATTTTATGATGACATGACAGGAGAAAAGATGAATTCCAACTTTTTAATGATGTTCTTTTACTTGATACCAGATATTTTCCCAGTTATTGTTATAAGTGCTGATTAACTTAAACAGTTTTTGGAAAAATAGAAAAAGTAAGAAGAAGAGTATTTATTAGAAACCACAACAAAAGAATTTGAGTGGTTTGTGTGATTTTAGTTTTATTACAAAATATTATCACTTAGCTTAGTACTTGATCCAATCGGCATCAAACGGTATTTCTTCAAATCCATTTTAGTAAATTATATCAATATTGGTCTTCTGCTGGTTTTGATCAATTTCTGTACATAGCAGTTTGTAAGCGAGTGCACTTGTGTTCTATAGAATTACCTGAACTATTTCACTAGGAAGTTCAACAGAGCTTTATTGCGTTTCCATAAGAATATTTTAAATATCAGTTGATTTAGCTTTGGCTAGATATAGAATTCTTGCTTATTAAATAATTCTACATATTTACACCACGTTGTTCAAAACCTTATCTTAGAATTTTTGATTTATTAGTTATTCAACGGACAATATGACAGTTGAGTAGATATATTCATAAGGCGTTTTCGCGTTCTAGTTGTAAAAATGTGGGTCGTCGTTTTCGTCCATTAAACGACAAAGTGAATAGTTTATTAATCCGTTCAGAGCTCTGTTTAGTCCGTTTAAATCGTAATAGTTGTCATATTCTTTCGAATTCAGTAGATACGACAATACTCCAAGTGCCTCTCTAAGATTTTCAACGATTTTCTAGTTTGGTAAAACTTGAATCAAAGTGCTCATTTTTAGTTAGACATAAACCAGAAGCCAGTTATAGATTTCAAATTTATAAGACTCAGATCGAGTTGGGGATATGAGCAATGTTAATTTTGGCTGCCATTCTATTTGCATTTGTGGCGCTTATTGAGCAATTATAGAAATATATTTGCGCAGAGTTGGTTCGAAATCTTTGTATTGCATTAGTTATTTACGTAAATTGTTGAGCATTTCTATCATTGGTTTATTTTTAGCAAGTGCTGCGACTGAGGAAAAGTTGAATGATTTAGTGGTGGTAAGTGTGAACATCAACAGGAGTGGAAATTCAAAATGTTATAATTATATTTTATTAAACTGTTATTTCGCTTTGATAATGATGGTGAAAATCACATTTAAACTTTGATTTGTCTATTTTGTTTATCGTGTATGATTAAACAATATCAATATCATTAAATAGTGCTATGAACCTCACATTTGTATTTGTGGCATTGCGTTTTTATTGTTTTCGGGTTCTTTTTCGTAAACTGCGCCTCCGAGTCCGATTAGTTGAAGTGCGGCTTCTGAGGCTTCTTTTATTCCGCTGCTGATGCTTTCGAGTGAGTCGTACACTTATAGTGTTTCTTCGAATTTTCGCGTTTTCGCGTTGAACGCAGCTTTCCCGCTCATTTTTTCGAGCACGAATTCGGGGCTGATTCCAGAATTGAGTGATAGTTTCTTAACCACTCCCACTAACCCCTCGGCTACTATTTTTGTTCCCACGTTTTGGTTCTCTTTAAGAAGTTTCTGAGCTATTTTGAACTGGGTGTTACCGGATCCGGTCACAATCCCCGATTTTCGCGCGTTCACGAGGGTGTTCAGCGCGTCCACAACGCGGTCTTTCTTTTCGGATGAGTTTTGACCGCCCAAAACGATGACCGTTTGTTTTTATTGGAGTTTTGCGATTCTCTGCTGAAGCTCTGATTTCTCATAGGGGGAAAGATTTGACTGTAATTGGGAGTTCAGGGTTGCAATGGCCTTTGAAACGGCGATTTTGTGCTGCGGGTCCGGTTTGACCGTGAATGACGTTTGCTTATTGGTGATAGTTGCTTGTAAGCAGAACTCGGAGTCCAAAAAGGTCTTTATGGGCTCGTTATCAGAGCCAGACTGAGTGGTCTCAACCTCCTTCGCATTCAATATGAGTGAGAGGTCAGAGTGATTCACCTTGCGCGCGTTTCCGTACCCGAAACCCCTCACCGCGCAGCACTGGACCACGTTTTTCAAATTATTAACCAGTAAGGTGCTGAGCGCTTCACCCTGAATATCAGCTGCTATAACCAAAAGTGGGCGCTTATCTTTGAATGCTTGTTCGAGTGCTGGCTTCACCTCATCAATCTTTTAGATGATGCCGTCGCTGAGGAGAACAAGCGGCTTGCTCATTTACACCTCTGTCCCACTTTTGAGGAAATACGGTGAGATGAACCCAGAATCATAGGTAACACCCTGCTAAAACTAGAAGCCGTCCTACTTTGACGGAGATTCCTGAACACTTACGAAAGAGGCTGAACGCTGAGCTTCGTACACTATTCTACCCAAATCATCCGAATTTGCAGCAGTTTGCGATAGTTGCAGGAGCTGGTTCTCACTGGGGCGCATCGCAAGTTCAGACGCTATTTGCAGAGCACGCGCTGTTGCCTGCTCAATCTGCAGTGTAAGCTCTGGAAGAGAAACACGACCCTCGGAGACAGCGCGCACACATCCGTCGTACAAAGAGCCAATCAAAATAGTGGCCGAAGTCGTGCCGTCACCAGCCTTCTCGTCAACACGTTGCAGAGCCCTTTAAACTGTTTACGATACAACCAACTCGGGACCGGTGAAATTTATCTCACGAGCAACTGAAACTCCATCCTTCGTAATTTTCGGATCAAATTAGTTAACTGTTTATAAATAAACAGTACGACCATGTGGTCCTAAAGTCTGTGAAACAACATCTATCAACTTATTCAAAGCTGTGGAAATCTAAGACGCGAAAGTTTTTTAGTCTACTAACTGCATTAAATGGAGCGGTGTTGACCCAGATCAAAAATACAATATGCAGATAATTACTAAATTTTAGAGAAATAATCATAATATAAATCACATTCTTCTCCTTTCAACACCTGTGATTCCTTCTTCCTTCCATTCTTGAGCAGAGCTTAAAAAATAGCCGAACACGCTTAATGAGGCTACTACAGCACCACCGAAGAATGTTAAATCTTTACGATCAACTTGAGTTTATAAGAATTTTGGTTTTCCAGTTAAACTTTGGGTTGCGAAAATTGAATCTAATTCAGCTCTGAATCTGTTTTAGAGGTTATTGAGTTTAGATATACCGCCTACGAGAACTATGTTTTAAACTAATTCTTTTCTAACCTGTGCTGGTTGGTTTATTATGCTCTGAGTGAATTAGTATTGAATTGAGTTGAAAGTTAGGTTATCGTTTGAGTACATTTAGTAAATTTGTGAGTTGAAGAACATTTCTGGGAGTAACTGCGATGATTTATTCACCTCCAGTTTTACACCGTCTGGAAGTGAAAGTTGCGAGATGTTCTAGTACTCAAATTACAATGGATCAATTGGCTGCTCGGATGTGCTGCAGAAGTACTGAGTTAGATCGTTTCCAAGTTGAATGCGCTTGAAAGAGTTCAGTTTTCTGAAGTATTCACTGTAGTTTTAACTCTGAGAGACCTCGTCAACAAGTAACTTGCCCATTAATTCACCGTTTAAAAAACAAACTTACCCCTGGGATTCCAAACAGTGGCCATCAACCACAGGAACCGTTTTTGTTACGCCATAACCAAAATCACAGCACACACCAGTAGAAGTACCTGCACCAAAGCATGCAGCGGCTTCTTATGAACCGAAGTGCACAGCGCGAGCAGAAAATTTTTCAAATAGTAACTCAGCAAGTTGCTAACGTTCTGATGTTTGAATAAAATATGGTTGTAGGATTGACACGCAATTAAACATGTGTGGATAATAGTTCTAAAGCTATCTCAATTTTTGCTCTAAAAGATCAAAATCAGCTATTTAACCATTCTAAATAACAGGTCTAGACTCACAGTCATATAACTTATATTCTTCAGCTCCTTCAACACATGAAAAAGAATACAATGCGTGGGCTGGACGTGCATCAGAAGATTCGCCAACTTTAATTTAGTATGACCCTAAGTCAATTACTGTAGCAGAATTCATGGAAGCAGTAGAAATAGTTGGGATCATTAAGAGGAGTGGCAAAATTAAAGTATAAATAACAATATATTTAAAGTCATTTCCCAGTTGTTTCAATTTTATTTCATTTATTCCTTTTAAGAATAATAGTAAAACCACATTAGCATTAGAATAGCAGTCACTCTAGCTAATATGTTATATCACTTGATATTTCGTAAAAGATTTATCAATTATTATGGAATATCATCAATTTCTTTAGAGTTAGTTTCTTTAGACTCATTCTTCTAATTTTCGATATTATTATGTGTCTAGTATGTTATGTTAATATCTTTACTGTTAAGACCTTGTTTGACATGTTCGTTTTATATTTCTGATGGCGCACTTGTGATTTATGTACTATTTCTAAAGGGTACACGCTTTCCACCTCTGATTCCCAATGTATATCGTTATTATACTTCTGGCGTTTGTTTGCGCAGCCAATTGTGAAAGAATGATTTAATTTATGAATGGGTTCTATCTATGTGCTTTGTATACGAATGAAAATCATTGCCATATAGTTCATAGTAGCAGAAAAATTATTATATTTCTTACTCAGTCCATTTTTTCTTAGAACTATTAGATTATGCTGGATACAGGTTCATAAGTATTAAAGTGGTGGAGTTTAAAACAATTAAGCTATAAATGAACATTCCGAAGTATTTACAACTTATAAATAAATAATTTGATTTGAATATAGATTTGAATTAGCTGTGTTTATATATAATCTATGAATTCGTATAGCCTGACACGAGTAAAATTCCTCATTACTGTATTTTTATATATGATTTGTATAAGATTTGGATCCAATCCATTTTTTTAGTTGAAAGATGAATATAAATTATAGGTTTGGTTGAAACACATTTGAAATTTTATAATAAAAATTTCGCTAGTATACAATGAATTTATAATGGCTTCACTCAACAACGACACCAATTTAATCGAATAAATCGCTTTTTCTCAAATCTTCAATACAATCAAATATGGATTTTTATATTACTGTCTTAGCCTAACCTGAATAACTGTCTTCGGTTAAAACCCAAGATTTTACTTGATTATACAATTCGATTACTATAGTTAATGCGTCAAGAAATATTCCTTCTTCAACCTTTTCGAAGGTTAGAGTAGATCTTAGTAAAGCAAAGCAGCACTAAAATGTGTATGAATCACTAAAAACATCATCTTCATTTTCTACATTCAGTTTTTTGATTATCCAATACATAAACTAAGTAGCATGCTCTATATCAATCACATCAATAAGTTTTTTAAGTTAATGCCACCTATTATACTATCTTGAGATAAGATTTGCCATAAGCCTAAGTTTGCATTGTATTAAATCTGGACTATTGTCCAATTTAGTCTTAAGTTTAACCAAATCTATTTTAGTTTCCAGTTCATCATTTAAAATAAGTTAATTATCATTTAATTTGAATCTATAGCATATTTATTAAAGTATCTAGGTCAAAATTATTAGAACTTATTCATCAGTTTCTGTTTCTAACCGTTCAAAAACAAGGATTGTAGCTTTTGATGATTTAATTAATGTTTCTTCAGAAATTATTAAGTAGTTTTATAGTTAAATCAAGCTTTTTATAATAATGTTCATGTTACTGATAGTGGGAAACTCTTCATATTTTGCAAATTATTTTTGAAGTTAATTGCATGTATGATTTATTTCTGAAACTTGAACTTCTTCTGTAAAAACCTATTAATTTCCAAACTAATTGAAATTTCCCATTGTTTTGGATTCCAAGACAGGTTAAGCTGAATAATTTAATCTTTTGTACATAAAATCTCTGGACGAAATTATTTCTTAAGTTGCTCTAATAGGTGTGGTGTCGGATGGTGTGCAATTAACTTGTTACTTCAGCTTAAGTTTTTGGTAAAGTGATGGTTAAACTGAAAACTGACGAATGAACGCAATCAAGTTTTACTATATAGTTCCATTACCTAAATAAAGCTGTTCAAATAGCAAAAGATTTTTCAAATAGCATTCCGCCACAAGTGGTCTCGCGTGAACTTCAGGTAATCCAAAGTAAGGTATTTATGGAGGATTTTGTTGTAATGGTGCCGTATGAAGGTTTGATTAAAACTGCTGTTTTTTAAAAACGTTAAAGAATCCACCATTAGCAACAACGGATTTAAACAAAGCCAGCAAATCAACTTATTGGTTTGCTATTGTTGGCCATTCTGATTAATATTGGCTTAAATACTTAAAATTAATCTAAAATAAGTCTGCATAAAATTTAAGTTATCTTGGATCATCTTAGCACATTTTCTTTGCGATTACCCATATCTATGGAGAAGAAAATACATTGTTATCCATTAATTAAATTTTTTTAAAGTGCGACAAGAAGTGGATATTTGTAATAATTAAACGTTTAAAAAACTAATTTTAGGTTACCACACCACACCTTTTCTTGTCAATGTCTCGTGTATTCGTTTCCAACATCCCAGAGAAGTTCACCCCACAGGATCTTCAATTGCTTTTGCAACAAGCCAACATACCATGCTCCTATCCAGAACCACTCAAGATCTTAAAGTCCAAGCGTCACAAAGCTGACGGCTCCTCTACTGGTCGTTTCATCGTTTTGAACTTCGATCAAGACGTCGTCGCCAACACAGCCATTGAAGCTATCAACATGATGGTTCTTACTGTTGATCAAAAGGAAACCAGCATCCGTGCTGCTCCTTTCATCCCAAACTTCCGTTCCTACCTTGAAAACCCACTTTCCAACCTTGTTATCTACAACATCCCACTCGAACTTGCTACCAACGATCTCAAGGACTTGTTCAATGAATTCGGCTCAGTTCTCTCTGCCATGGTCAAGAAGCCAATGAACAAGAAGGAACAACCAGCCACCGCCGCTCCAAAGTGTGCCATGGGTTACGTTTTATTCGAAAACAAGGAACAAGCTGATGCCGCCATGGAAAGCGCCAACGGAAAATTCCTCGGTCCAAACCAACTTTACATTGTCAAGTATAAGACCCTTGCTCAACGTATGAACGAAAACGCTGAAGTTTTGCTCTTATCCATCCCAACCGTCTTCGGTGAAGCCGAAACCAAGGAGTGGGTTGCCAAGCAAGTCAACATGCCCGTCGAAGAAATCTTCGCTGCCAACGTTAACTTGAGCCCAGACACTCGTCCAGAAACCTTCAACAGCAACGGTCAACGTGCTATCTTCACTTGCAAGACCAGACAAATCGCTCTCGAAGTCATCGATAAGATCAATGCTCTTGGTCCAATCGTCTTAGAAGGTGTTAAGGAACCAGTCCAAATCAAGGCCAAGCTCACCAGAGGTATGCTCGCCTTCCAAAGAGGTCAAGAACAACAACAAAACAAGGAAAAGTATGCTGACTCCGGCAAGAACGTCCAAGTTTTCGGTCTTAAGTCTGATGTCACTGAAACCGTTGTTAGAGAGTTCTTCTCCAGATATGGTACCATTGAACAACTTTCTGCTCCAAACAGAACTGACGTTGAACAAAACATCTTCCACTACAACATCTTGTTCTCCAAGCCAGAAGAAGCCGAGAAGGCCATACGCGAAGCAGCCAAGGATGAAAAGTCAAATATGCCAAGACTTAGTACCTCCGAGTTGCGCGTTTAAAAGTACGAATAACGTAAAGATGTATAGAGCACTAGAGCTCGTAAGAATAAGGATGCCGCTGAAGCCGGTGCCCAATGAGATCGATGGAACTGACTAAAAACTTATACTATATGTTAATATTAACAGATATATGTAATTATTTTTTATTATCAGCTATCACTTTCTATAAAGCATAATTGTCATTTAAATTTTTAATTACGGAGCCTTGGCTGCTCTTGATGCTTTGGTTTCTGTTTCTGACCAATAAAAATCTGTTTTGCTAGCCATAGCTCCAAAACGGCATTATGCCCTGTGAACCCTCGAGGAATGGTTGCGTTTGATGAGAGTACGGGCCGGCGAAGAACATTTTCATGATTCTCTGGAATTGAGATTTCACAAACAGGCAGTGTGGCTCTGTATTTTCTTGAGGAATAGGAGGGAACATTGTTCTTTTATGTGGTTTTTGAACAGTTTGGGTCTTTAGATTAGTGACAGCTGTTGTTCCAGTCATTCTAGATTAAATGGATTACAACGAAGCCTGGGAGTTAGTTTCATCTCCTTGATCTTCTGTTTGGTCATTTGTTTGAACAGATGGCGTGAATCGGTTTTGGAACATGTCAATACTTTCTTTAGAGATAGCAGATTTCAGCTGTATTTGGAAGCCCATGCCAGGCAAGCTTACTCCAAGTGGGAAAGGTTCCAGATGCTCTAAGAGAACCGTTCTTCCTTCGCACGCGTATAAGTTACGAATGGAGAAATCGTCATTTAAATTTGGTTCGTTCATAATATCGTTCCTGATATCTGCACACGAAACGCGGAAAACAGCGAATTCGTTCGAATAGCGCGGCTTGTGGAAATCACACAGGTTGTTTCCAATCGTTGAATAGGTGAAACGACCAATCATCGGTGAATTTTTAGAATACAGCGTGTTCATCAGCTTCTTGGTCACAAAGTCCTTGAAGTTGAACTGGTTTTGCTGCTGAGCCTGGTAATCCTTCTTCTGCAACTTCTAGTACAAAAGAGCCTCTGAGTCGTAAATATGCTCTAGCTGAGCTTTTATTTCAAGATGAAATTTTAAATTCAGTACTTTCTTGTCAACATTTGTCAAAGCCTTCTGAATTATACTTACCAAAAGTTGAGAGTATTAATATACAATATTCTATTAACTTAGACTAAACTATTTACATATGGAGTGAAATTTGGATGTACTAAAGTAAAGTATATAATTTTATCATTAATCACTCCACGCGCACAAATGTCAAAAAAGCCAAAACTTGTTGATTTGCCTCCGAAGGAGCGTTTTGGAGCTTTATATTTGGCGTATAGGGCCAAGGAACCTTCTGTGATGTATGAGGATGTGTAATCGCTGATAAAGCGTGTGAATTAGCCTTTGGACGAGGTGTAGCAGGATTTTGTGTATTTGTTGGTGAAGAACAACTAGAATTTATCTTATGTGAAGTTTTATTACGTGTATAGGACTGTGATGGCCATTTTGAGTTCTGAGTTGGACAAGCAGGCGTTGATTGATTCTGTGGTGTCGAAGGTGAATATTCTGGGTCGGCGTTTTCCTGGCTTCGAGTACGAGTACGACGCCTTCGTTTCCGAGGACGATGTGAACTTCAAGCAGTCCATTGACAACCACGACGAGTTAATCCTGCGCGAGACCCTAATTGCCCCCGAGATCTTCAGCCAAATCACCATTTTGGGCAAGCCGGACGAGCCCCAGAAGGACCCGAAGAAAATACCGAAGAAATACCTTTTTATATTACTTCCAAACGAGCAGCGATAAATCCTCACTCAATTCGTTCAGATAATTTAAAGCTTAAACCTCTACAGAACCGCGTTCGACGAAACGTTCGTTCAACAAACGCTTCAAAGCGAAGCCGTCACCACTCCCGTGCACATCCCGAACAAGCTCGAACCACTCCAAACGGGCTTCGTCTTCAAATAAAGATCCGAGCTCGAGAAACTGGTCCTGTAAAAGCTCAAGCCGAAAGCTGCCGAACTCTACAAAGAACTTCAAGCACAATAGTAGGAGAACAAAGTTAAGTGAAG